>CM053787.1:396283037-396408037 GCA_028749045.1 Cupressus sempervirens
CCATTAGCTTGATGTCTTTGTTTAGGAGACTAATTTATTTGTGATCAACTTAGATTGGCAATTCCAAATTTATTTTAGACACATCTATTTAAGTAGGAGATAGGATGGGTGACCTCTCGGGAAGTCCCAGTGCTTCACCCCTATGAGCATCACCTAGATCCAATGAGTGCTAACTGTTCCATTTATTCTCATGAGAGGTGGATTCATGTTGAATCACTACTCATTAAACATGGGTCAATGATTTTGACTCAAAAATCACACTGTTAAATCCTGATATCAATATCACAACATCTATTTAAGTTCATTATTATTATACAAATTTAATATTTTTAAAGATTTTCAATCTTTGTTATACATTTAATATTAAAGTTGTTCTTATCAAATAATAAGTTTAATATTCTATAAAAAAAAGTTAACAAGCAACTCAAGAGGGAAACAATGTGATCCAAAGTAGTTTAAATATTAGTTGATTTTTCTTTTTTTCTTTTTTCTTTTTTCATATAACTTATAAGTATATATACCAAAGAAGTTTAATAATAATACAAATATTTGTAGTGTTAAATTTGAGAATATTATTTAATAAATCTATTATTAAATATTGGATGTTTTATAATTTTTTATTATTTTTCCTAATACATTATTGATTTTAAAATTATACTTTTATAATACTAATAAATATTTCACTCTTGATTTACCTAAGAGAAAAACTATTATGACTTAATTTAAAAGGTATATTTATTTTTTAAATATTTTTTAACATGACATAAATATTTATACTTTTTATATATATGAAAGGATTACATTGATACATATTAATAGATCTATATCCTTCTCTATTTCTATGTTAGTATGTGTCATTTTTACTAATTTCTCTATATGCATCTTTATCCCTACCAAATTATATATTTCTTACATACGCACATAGGCACTCATTTCTCCCTCCCAATTTCTATCTTTCCCATTTCTCGACTTTTAGCCTCTTTACTTCTATACTCCAATTCCTCTATTTCTCCTTAATATGTCTATCTGTCACCTCATAATTATTATCGTTCTATCTCTTCATCTCTCCATCCTCTCTCATCTTCACCAATTTGATATTTTATTATGATTTATTTATCTAAACTCTCTCTTTTTCCCTCCCTATTTTTATCTCTATCAATCTTGTTCATTAGGATACACATA
This sequence comes from Cupressus sempervirens, assembly GCA_028749045.1. Taxonomy (NCBI): domain Eukaryota; kingdom Viridiplantae; phylum Streptophyta; class Pinopsida; order Cupressales; family Cupressaceae; genus Cupressus; species Cupressus sempervirens. The sequence continues at coordinate 396,284,220 of CM053787.1, forward strand.
TCATAAATGAATATTGATATTGAACAAGATGTATAGATTCCTATCCACATGACAAAACCTAAAATACATCAATTCATAATAGAATTCTTAGTATTCACAATGATGTATGAATTCATATGGATATGTGAAACAAAAATTAGAAGAGCATGTCCATTTTAGTTGAGGGATATTTACACTTCCCAAGGTTTCTAATAGCGTTGCAATACCTTCTATTAATTTACTTCATATTTGCAAAAAATTTATGTTGGTTTTAGATGATTGAAAAGCTTACTTCCATATCTTCTATTCATGAAGTTTGCAACTGATTACAAATGAACTCATTGAAAAATATATAGATTAACAATTAATTTTACTTACTTATACCTATATTAAGGTGTTTGAATCTTGGAATATTCTCCAAATTCTTTTCTTATTTACAACAAATTGTTGTGCATTCAATCTAAAATGTAATTCTTATTCCTTTTTATTATTGTATTGATGATTATGTTCAATTGTATGTAATGGTTTTTATCAATCTAATCATTGTTGTTAGACTATTATGCATGCCATTCATAATCTATTATCAAACTTGAATCCATTTTATGATGATTCAATTAAGTCCTATGACATTAATAGATCATGTTGACATGAGATGTTAGAAAATATACACGATTTTCTTACAAACATGAATCTAATTCCTCTAAAGAATATAGAATATTCTCTTATAACTATGAATCTAATTCCTTTTGATGTAACTACCTATTATAAATTATTATCTTATAAGAACTCTAAAGCTAAGAACAGATAATTTTTTGAAAGGTTATTGACAATCAGTTAAATCTAAGAAATATAATTAAAAGTTAATGTTTAGAGTTATCTAATATGTATAATATTCAAAAAAGAAGTAATCTCTACATTACAGTGAAAATAAAATATGATTTTATAAATAATTAATAAATATTAAATTAATCAAAAATATATTTAATACATTGACTATAAATGTACAAATTATATTTACTATTTGATCATGTCTTTATTTATAATCGCAATATTATTTTTGATATTATTGTTCTATTTAATTATTAATTTTATTTAAATATTTATTATACATAGTACAATTGGAGATAAATGAGAATTAGAGTGGGCTCCTTTCTACTCTTGTAGTACTCAAGGCCTTTGGAGCTCTATTTTGAGGTAGGCCACTTGCATGATATGCCTCCATATTTTTCACTTCATAAGAGAAATTCACGTTCGAGAGATAAATGCTGAGAAAGCATTGTGAGAAGCCATGGCTGACAAAGTAGAAATATGGAGAGACAAAAAGAAATGTAGAATAACTTAGATACTTATATGATTCATATTACACAACTTCTCATGATTTGTTGGAGATAAATTCTATCAGTTGCCATGCTATCAGCAAAAAATGTAGATATATTTTGAGATAAAAGATCATGAAGACTGAGATTTTATTTTATGAATTTGATTTAGTCAATGTTGCTTATGCTGTTTCTCAATTATTATTATTGACTTTGTCTATTCGACTCATTTTCTACAGTCGACTTGTCAATTTAATTGGCTTGTTTCTAGTACCGTTGGCTTATCAATGTAATATTATCAACTATCATTAAGACAACTATATTGTTAATTATTATTTATATAATTAAAATTATTTACTAATATGATTTAGTTATTAAGATTAGCAATATTGATTATTAGTTGAGTAGGTAAATTAATGCATTGGTTGAGGAGCCACTTTTTTTCATTTCAAAAGTCAATGAACCGATCAAAATGAATAATTAAATCTAGAAGCATTTCTAGGAGACTCTTTATAACATTGTTCACATGATTTTGCTATGTTGGCTTCTATTGTAGTCAGATCTAAGTCAGGGGAGTAAACTTCTCAACATATTGTATTGTAGCTTTTGTAAACCCTAGTAAAATAAATTCAAGTTAGAGACGTGAACTTATAGGTATCTCGTATTGCAGTTCAAAAAACAAAAATTACTTTGGGAAGTCTCAGGGCTTCACCTTTGTGAGCATCACCTAGATCCAATGAGTGCTAAGTGTTCCATTTATTATCATGAGAAATGGATTAATGTGTGAATCACTACTCATGATATATGGGTCAATGAGTTTGACTCAAAAACTACATAGTTAAATCCTGATAGCATTATTACAATTTGACTTGTTGTAGAAAACATCTCTACTTATCAATTGATGAGCTTAAGGGGCTTTCTAATGAATGGTTCATAATACACAACACTTGGTGAAGGTTTGCAAATGAGGTTGCAAGAAGAGTGGGTTTAACCATGAAGGTAACTTCGTAGTTAAGTGCACTCAAGATGGAGTAGTACTGGGATGGGTGACCTCCTGGGAAGTCCCAGTGCTTCACCTCTATGAGCATCACCTAGATCCAATGAGTACTAAGTGTTCCATTTATTCTCATGAGAGATAGATTCATGTGTGAATCACTACTCATGATATATGGGTCAATGAGTTTGACTCAAAAACTACACAATTAAATCCTGATAGCAATATCACAAAAATTACTTCCTCAAGCTTCTTTGTTATAAGGATCAATTTATATGAAGAATGACTTGAGCTTCATATTGGGTCTTAATAAGGAGTGATTGTACATGGGTGTGAATGTAATTAGGTGAAATCATAAAGGAAAATCATTGTAGGTTCATGGCTAATGTTATTTTCACCTCTAGAGCATGTAGTTTTGACCAATTTAAATCCTTTGTCCCAATGCAAATGGTCACTCAATGTTTGGGAACCTTTGAAATTCCTTGTTCAAATAGATTAGGACTGAATTCATTTATATTATTTCCCCACAAAGCTTGATCATTATGGATTTGAGGAATTAAGATCTCAAACTAGGTACTTAGAGGAATAAATAACCTTCCAAGATTAATTTACTTAAATTTCTCTCACGTTCTTGTCATTGTTGGTGGACAAAGTATCAAGGATTCATTAAATATCATTTCCACTTGCACTAGTCAAAGTTCTTGTCTTGCTCTGAAAATTTATTAAATCTGAATAACAAAACCCCACCTCTCTAATGTCTAGCTTTTAATAATTTTTAATCTCTAGTTTTTACTAGGAAAATGCTCTTTTAAATAGTTTAAACTTCATGGAGAACATTTTAGGAAAAGAGCACAATCTATCAGAACATATAAATAGTCTGAAATAAAACTCTATATCTATAATCTCTGGTTTTAAAAAAAATCTAAAAACAAGAGGCTACCTTTATAATTTATCTAGTTTTCATTAAAAAATACAATTTCAAATATTTAAGCTTTACAAAAAATGTTCAAGAAACCAAAAAAACCTAACTTTTTTAATCTCTAATTTTGATTAGAAAAAAGCTCTTTTAAGTATTTTAAACTTCAAGTAGAATGTTGCAGAAAAAGAATCTAGAAACAAAAAATAATCTATTTTTATTATTGTGGTTCTCATTAAAATATGCTATTCTGAATCATTTAAATTTTAAGAACATTTCATATACATAACATATGACCTAAATCACTATTGGAAAAATTAATTTTAGAAAAGGTTAATTTGTTAAAGCTTAAGAGTCTATTTACAAATTGTAACGCTAAAAATCTATAAATAAATAAAAAGCTTTTTAATTTTTGAGCAACAAAACCATTCTCAATCTTTGTCTATTTTATGTGGCCCTCATTTTGTCCTTGCATTAACAAATCACCAAACAATAATTGCAATTACATTGAATCCAAAAGTTCACTTATTAGTTTGCATGCAAGTTGCTATTTTGGAAACACTTAGAAACTTGTGTAAGTCTTACGAAGTGTTCTAGAGTGTTCTAAGTATCTAAATTAAGATTTATTTAGAAGACATTTTCTAAAACCTCATAGCCATTTACTAATTTCAACAACCTTTTTAAGACTATCTTCTTAGCCTAGGATTAACAAGTTCACAAATCAAGCTTATAACTATATAAAAGCATATGTTGTAAATCTAGACCTAAATAACTTACCATGGGACAAATGAAAAAATAATGCTTTAGATTTTGACAACTTTTTGATTGTAGCTATATGTGCTAAAATTTGCATCCATATCTCATAAAATATTAATAGGCCATATCTCATCAAAATTCCAAGAGCTCATTTTTTTATTGCAAAGCACCTCAATAAATATTGAAATAATATCTCCATACTAAAATGTTGATATTTAGAGAAGATAGATTTGAAATACAAAGAGAAACTTACATGTACACATAGTGGAAATGCACTGAGACGTGACAACTAATAACAATTTCTATAATGCATTTTTTAATACTTGCTAATAGCTCAAAGTTTCTACAGTTGGTGGAAATAATTTTTAAATAGTTTCTCTAAACTATTTTTAAAAAAATGTATGTTTTACATTGAATTGTCTTCATGGATATTTCAATATTTAATTATTAATAACCTTGGAATAAAATTTATTTAGTTAATGAAATTGATGGCTACCAATATTCATCTATAATTGCAATTTTGAATGATTAAAATACATAAAATACAATAGTAAAGCCTTAGTGTCTTTTGTTTTCTTAAAGATTTCCTCCAAATTTGTTTAGTTTTATATTTTACTCATATACCTATGTTGATTATCTCATAATCAAGGGTAAGCGTGCAACAAGATGATGTGCAGAAAGGGGTATAAGTTGACACCTTTTTTTCTTTCTTTCTGAAATAAGGTAAACCTAATCTTGGAAGATAAATTTGAGGGTCATGCACTCAAAATGAGAAAATGTGTAAAACATAAAAAATGTAGTACTCTAAATCTAGTTTCTAAACTACTAAGGATTTTTAAAAATGGATAAGATTAAGAGGTTCAAATCCCATGTACACAATTTGCTTTTCCTATTTTTTGTTGAAAAATATAAATAGGAAAAATATGACATAGCTATTTTAGTATGCTCCACAAAATATATAGTTATATTTAGTATTTTGACAAACCCTTTGGTGGTATGATAGGTAAGAGTGGAATCTAAAATTTTTGTATTTTTCATCATTTTTGACGAGTAGTTTTTTTTCCTATGATAATTTGAAGTGACCTCATCTTGAAATTCATGTACCTCTTCATGTGTTGTGAATACTTGCATAAAAATAATCTAAACTCAACACTACTTTTTTATAAAATAAAGTGTATATAAGAAAGTTTAGAACAATAATATGTAATTCATTTTCCATTTGGTTAAGTAGATAAAAATTGAATACAATTGAATACAACTATATAGCTCGGTAGTAACTATATAACTCGGTAGCTATTATATACATAGATTTCTTAGCCCGGTGGTAACTGTAGCACTTGGTTAACACTGCAAACTAGAAGATAAGCTTGGTAGAAATTTAAAATAAACAAACTTTGACCTTAATTTGAACACTAGTACAGGCTAGGATAGGAGTAGAGAGGATGTTGGTTGCGACCTTGCTTCATTAGTATGTCTTATATGTACAAAAGGATAATGGTGCCACATAGAGACACTAGTGGGCTAGAGTCCAAAAGAGGCTACTAGGGTAACCTTAGACTTGGATCATGTGATGACACTTTCCCACTTACATAGTAGATTTCCTACGTGTCTTTGTTGCCTCTGGGATTAGATGATACTTGTGTCTTGGTATCTTTGAGATAGTTTTCTTTTAGGTATTTCCTTGACCTAGAAGTTGGTTATGACTTGTGAATTGATTTTTCATTTGGGACTTGAGATTATCTCCTCAGCACAGTGGAAGTGGGTCATTTAGGTTCCACGAGGTTGGGTGGTAGTGCATTTTCTTATACCATTGAGATCTAATCATTGGATGTTCTTGTGTAGATGTTCCTTTCATTTCGATCTTGTATTTCTATTGGACGATTATATTATGTTGTATTGTACTTGATTATCAAAGATCTTATGAGATGATGTATTATATTCATGATGTATATTCTTTGAGCTTTTCATACCTTGTGACTTGTATAGTGGATGATTAAGCATTCTGATTATTGCCAAATGACATCCTATAATTGTATATTATTTAAATGGTTTTGTACTTGTGATTATTCTATGAGGTGGAATTATTAGTATTGGATTTAGTATTGATTAAACTTAAATGTGATTGAATGTCATAGAACCCTTAAGAGATGTAATTTGTTTTATGGATTGTGTTCATGAATGCGATTATTGCTTTTGCTATATTTTATCTATTCTTGTTAAGTTGTTATGTTTTAAAAAAATTGGGAAACTTAGTGAAACTTTAGGTTAATTTCTTTTGGGTTCCCTGGCGGGGCATTACACTTTTGATAGAAAATTCAAAAATCATGACAACTATGTGGAGTGCAAGGATATAATTTGGTTCAATACCTAGGATGTCAGAAGTTTTTAAGGACAATGCACATGATGCAGAGAGATTTCCTATCAAATTGTGAAATTATGTGGCATTGATATCAATAGGGATGCATGACTCATGAAGAGCAGTATCAAGGATTTCTTTGTAAAGTGGACTAGTGCACAAGAGATCTAGAATGGAGATTTGAGCTGTTATATTCCCAAGGTGTTCCAAGATATTATATTGTGGTCCTGATGGGGTAGGTGCAAATAGTCTGGCTATGTTGAGTCAAGTCCTTCTTGTGGTGACCACATATTAGTTATCAGGCCTTTGATATTTATCACATTTACAGAAGGCTCTATCTAAGACATGCATCCAATCAAATTTCCATAGTCTAAGTATGTCAATGTATATTTTTGTAACTTATTGGAGTTATCACCATGTTTGGTTTGTTGGTGATAGGATTGTTTATAGGGGCTTTGCCTATATTTTTGTTGTGTGGGGGGGGGAATGTATTTTGGTATATCAGTAATCCTAGATTCGGAGAGGCTTGTACCCTCACTATGATTTCCTTTTGATCGATGAGATATTGGACATAGTCTTTGAGCTGCATACACTTGAGGGTGGGATGCCCCTTAACGCGATAAAATTCACAGAACTCATTTTCTTTACACCAGGATGCCCTTGATCGATTGTGTTCTAATGGTTGGGTCTGTGGGTGTCAAATAAGATTTCCCTTGGCCAATTTTTCAAAAATAAAATCAAGGTGTTCACCTAAAGGGGTGTATACTCAAGGTTGTCTTTGGACGCATGACCTTGGTCTAGCTGAAATGGTTGACATTGGTTGGATTTTGAGGATTAAGCGTTTGTTCAGTGTATTGATTGTGTTGTGATGGAGATTGTTGATAGGATTGTTGGTATGTACTCTACTAATAGGCTAGTTGTGGTTGTTGATAGGATTATTGTTGATAAAGCATGTTTGGTGTGTCAGAGGCTACTCCAACTACATGAACGTGTCAAGTATCTATCACTCCATTGGTAACTATGTTTTTTTTTTGTTCCAATACCATGGTTTAGCATCGTATTATCCTTATTCTTGGGTATTCTCTTTGTAAATTTTAATGACGCCATCTTTGATAAGTCCTTTCTCAAGTCCCATGCCCTTCTCTTTGATATCCTTATATGTTTGGAGACAATTCATAACTATGTAGTGTGCGAGATTAAGACCTGCATTGCTAATGAACATTTTAACAAGGTGACACACAGGGATAGTACAAGAGATCTGTCTTGTGAGAGTTTTCCATCTTTGCAAGTAATCAGTAAGTATTTCTCCTCCTTTTTTGGCATGAACTAAATCAACTATAGATAACTCAGTCTCAACTAGGTGAGCATATTGAGCTACAAAGGTGTCTAATAGTTTAGCAAAAGTTTTAATGGTGCCATAGGGTATCCGATAGAACCATTCAAGAGTAGGCCCTCCTAAGCTTTTGGGAAATAGGTGTATGAGAAACATGTCACTATAAGCCACTTCTTGGTAGTGCATAAAAAATTCCTTGACATGTGTAATGGGATCTCATTTTCCATCCCCTAAATCTATCAAACTTAGGGACCTCAAAATGTTTGGGAAATGGTGTCATTATTATCGCTTTATCAAATGGATATGGGTAGACTATTTCAAATTTGAAAGTCTTACATTTTGTTCCATCTTTGAGTGCTTTTAGAGAATTCTTCATCTCTTCCCACTCAGGGTTGAAAGGTGTTATTGCTAGTGCCCATAGCCTCGGTGCCCCTGGTGCAAGGTATGTTTCAGATTGGGTGGGCGAATGTGGATGATTTTGTTGAGTGTATTGTGGGGATGAAATGTGGATTGAACTACAGTTTGCATGGGATTTATTAATTGTTGGGGTGATGGTTGGACATATTGTTGCATCTATTGGGTAAACTATGGATATTGTGGTTGTTACTAGGGTAGATAGGTATGGGATTTCTGCCCAACTGGATGGTTCTATATTGGTGTTTGGGTATATTGATGTTGTGTTGGTTGTTGCTGGAGATTGGTGGTGGAAATAAAGGGGCTATGTTTTGAGATTGTACATGTTTCCCAACATATGTTGGTTGTGCTCCTATTTGAGAAGGCAACTGACCACTGATGGGTGCCAAATAATTGGTGGAATGAATCATCCCTATTGCTGATGGTTGTTGTTGTAGGATTATTTGGCTACTTCCTAAGGGTGGCATAGAAAAGTAGTTGGTAATGGATGGTAATGGATTGATTGGTGATGGTAGGGGTTGATGTGCTTGGAAAGTTGGCATAAATGAAGTACTAAATGGGAAGCTTGTGATCGACCCTTGTGTTTGTCCAAAGCCCCAAGGACCAAGTGGGAATGGAGTGGTGGTATTTGGCATAGATGCAAAGGGATTAGAGATGATGAAAGGTGGATTTTCTAGTCCTATTGGTATCATCCCTATAGGGGATTGTGATGCTAACTGGACGTTGGTATGAAATATGCTAGATGCACTTCTGGTGGGTATGGATAATGTGGAAGCAACAATTGGAGAGGTGAAAGGTCTTGCGATATTGAATGGAATGGATGCAAATTGTGAAGCAGTGGTAGTGACAATGTTGGAGATGATAGGTTGTTGAGTTGTTGTATGAACTAGTGATTGTGCAATGGTGGGTTGATTATTTGGTGGGATAGGAGCACCAAGTTAGGTTGATAGGATATTGGAATCCATAAGTTTTGATTGCACCATTTAGTGTCCTCTTTTTGGTATGAAAAATGGATCATTTAGTTTATATGGACCAATGGGCAGTGGCAATCTGCCAAATAAGAGATGAGTAGGATCAGATATATCTAAAGGTGTTGGCCTCCCAAAACCAAAAACACCAACATTGTCTCTTAGAAATTTTCCACGGTGGTTTCTCTACTCTAATCTATGATGGCGTTACCAATAGTTGCATGTCCTAGTTTGTTCATGAAAGTATCTATATCTAGGGAGGGACCCAAGTCCTCTAGATTTTGTGGTGGTGGATCATGTGTGATTGAAGATACCGTTGGATATGGTTGTGCACTAGCTAGATTACTGCTAAGGTTAGGATCCATGTATTTCTTCTTCCTTTTGTTCTTAGTCAGACATGTGGTAGTGGTAGGAAAGAATGGTGTTTCTAAGGTTGAAGTGCAAAATGCTTTGGACAATGAGTGCAAGTATGTGTGGGTGGATGTTTTTTTTTACTTGACTTGCTAAGCATATAACAATTATGATATAGGGATTTTCTAGGATACAAAAAGATGTATGAAAAATGTGTGGGAATGATCCTAGTTCTAATGCTATGATATCTAGGAAGCCTAAAGATTGGTGATGTGATGTCAAAGTAAAAGAGAGGATGTTTTCCCTATGTGTAAGCTGGAGATATGATAGTGATGTTAACCCTAAGGTAGCCTTGTGACATTTTGGAAGACAAATGATGATCGAGTGTGGAGCCCAACCTTTTTCTCAAGGTGATGAGGGACACAAATGACAAAGATAGATTACCCTAAACAATGCTTAGTTTGAGGGATAACTGAGATAGTGCGATGGATAGAGGATGTAGGGTAGAAAATTCTCAATAAAGTGACACTAAATTCTTAAGTATGATGGAGATGATGGAGGATGTTTTGATATATGTTGTTGATTTGGATGGGGCTGGATGTCTAAAGCATATGACCTAAAGATGATGAATCCATAAAATGCCTAAGTAGGATGAGAACCTAAATAAGGACTTAAATCTATGATATGATAAGTGCAAAAGTGTGTGTGGAAGAAGAGGGACCTAATCAAAGTGGGTGTAGCTAGTGTAGTCGATAAGGCTTTGGTTCACTCCACATCTTAGGTTAAGTTTTGAACTTTATGATCACACTCAGTTTGTAGAGCAACTTCAACACCTTCTTTCTAAATTTGATCTATCTTGGCAAGTCTTTCATTAGGAGTGTACTTTTTGCATTCTGCTTGTGGAAGCTTGGCCTTTTTGAACTTGGTTTTTGGTAGGTCTAACATAAGGTATCTCTACTAGGTTTATCACAATTGTGGTTAATGTAGTGACTATGCTAAGTATACCTTTTACTTTGGGTTGGACAACATAGATCTTTTGGATAGCAAATAGGTCCAAGAAATGGTATTTATAAAAGGATGATATAATGGCTTTCATTTAAAAGAGGTGAAGTACAATCAACTAGATGTGGGGTTACTGCGAATAGACTTACTAACAACCATTTTGAAATAACAAGAATAAGCCTCTTTCGATAACAGATATGACATATTGTGAGAAAACAATCTCTCAAAGGACAAAGAAACTTTGAGAGAGACATAGAAGTGATCTCTTTAGAAAAAGGATTTGATAGTAACCACAACTGTGTATGTTCTAAAAATATTTTTTTACGAGGTCTATTGCACAAATAAGATAATTCAAGCACATTTTTCATCCAAGGTCAATTTGGTTTCACTGTGTTACTCATTAGGCCTATCAGGATGTGCCCATTTTGATGTTTGTTGGATCTAGTGTGATATTTCCCTCTAATTGAAGAGGTGAGTTGATACAAGAGTTGATCAAAAAACTTACACGTCAATGATCCTTCAAGGTACAACAAATAAAAGCCCCCCTTCTATCAAGACAATGACTATTGGAGATGAAACCCTAGTAGCCTTATGCCTCTACCAGGGAACACACATATGTCAAGTAACTTCAGAGAAGCCTTGTATTCTCTTGCACCATGAGTAACACACCAAGGATAAAATGGTAGCTACTAAATTGGTTTGTAGTCAAATCCATGGCCTTGTGTCAAACAATTGTTACATGCATGATCCACTTAAGAATCTATTTTGACCATGCTGAAATCATGGGAAATTTTTCCCACGTCTAAATACCATCATAAATGCCTCACCCAAACTTGTCCTAGAGTGAGAATAAATTTTACCCTTCTTCTCATTTATATATCGATCAGAGGGGTTTACTGGTTTGAGCTTCTATCCAAAGGGGACACACTTCCCAGAGGATGATTAACTCGCTAGAAGTACTCCTACATTATTGTGAATGCTCTTGTTAACAACTTTTAATACATGTGTCATGTATTTAAAGGGTTCTAGTTTGCAAAAAATAGAGAAGTCAAAGATGTGCTAAAAGGCACAATCTCAAGACATGCAAGACACTTGATTCATTCTATTTTTGAGGCTCTTAATGTGTCGTTCCTATTAACTACTTGAAAACACTCATGATTAGCATAAAAAGTTTATTCCAACTTCACAATGATGGTCAACATAGTAAATCAAGTCAACATAATAAATCATTCACGTGAAAGTTTGAAAAAAGATGGGAATAAGAACGATTTACCTTAAGTCACTCAAGATAGTATGAACTCATTTAAAGCACTAAACTTGAGATGCTTGATCCACACGATTCTTTAATGCCCAAACTAAAGCTTCATCACATTCATTCTTTTTAAGTCTTGGCATTTAAGATTTTGTTTATTACTTAATCATTCATTCCATTTGAAAACGTGTTAATTTATCTTTAGGGCATTAAGTATTGAATTTTGCAAAAAACTAAGTAAACTTGCAAATAGATAGTTAAAGAACATAATATAAAAACATTCCTGAAACATATCCCCCCTGCAAGAATCCAACATAAACATGTTAACAAAAACCAACAAACCCACTGGAGTCAACCTACAATCCCACAGTGTGGAAATGTAGTCAAATTGTGCGGGATCATGGTACAAAAATTGATGAAAAAAGTGGGGGTCATAGAAGAAATACTCACAGAGTGAACTTGTAATAGATCGATCTTGTTGATTTGGAAGGTGTTCCCATTGATAGGTTTAACTACGGGTTTGAAGGTAGAAGTTTAAATAGGGTTCCTAGGATTAAATTTGTTGGCAAAGTGATCTTGCAGGTGTTGCAAGCGAATATGCTAGAAATGACATGCTTTCTTGTGGATAGATTGGAGGGTGGAAATGGAGAAAGGGAATTTAGGGGCCATGTGGTAGGTAAGTATTGTGATAGACTCGATCCCACATTTTTAGGTTCACAATCCCGCAAAGTTCTTCCCACATACTCATAGCCATGGGTTCATGAAAGTTATGTGTTTTCAGGTTTTGCTGTTGGAAAATGGATAGTATGATTGGAAGCTCATTTCTTGGATTGGGATTAATACACATGTAAAGAGTGTTAAAAACCTTACACACAACAACAATAAGCATAGTATGTTAGTTTGGTTAATTAGCAAAGTAAGTGCAAGATATGATCAAAAGTGATTCGAATGTGGGGTCCCACCGGGCATGCCAAAATGTATGCTATGAAATTAGTGTGCTAAGAATATAAAATCTAATATAACATTCATAAACTATATTAAACAACAATACATTTTATAAGACAACAAAAACACTGTAGAGGATGACAAACCAAGAATGGTGAGCTCCCCAAGTGCAACCTTGATGTTTTGATGTGTCCAAGCGATGATGGATGTATTCTCAAATGTGCTTCAAGCCTTCAATGGATAGGAGCCTTCAAAGGGATAAAATATGGTGTATGGGGTGAGTGTGGATTCTTGCATGGTAAGAATGAGTTTTGATGATTTGTTCTTCAAAGGGACATTATAAGTTCACATAAGAGTTGGATGATTTGGGAGAGGGGAAGGGTTCAATTTATAGGCCAAGGGGTAGTGAGATGGAGGGCCAAGATGCAAAGATGAAGGTTTGATGAGGGAGGGCTAGGATGCAAGGAAGGGGGAACACATGGACTGTGCTTCATCAAAAGCCATAGCCTTGTTACAAGTGTCACAAGGGGATTGGATAGGGGAAGAGGGTCAAAGTGGGTGGTCAAAGCGAGTTATGAGGGAGAAGGAGTGTGGAAGAGGGATGTAAGAGGCATTAAAGGACCATTAAGGCATGTAAGAGTCATTAATTCTCTTGGATAGGAATGTAAGAGGATGGAGGAGGACTTTGACTATGGCTTGGGTTAGAAAGTCTTAACCCATGTTCAAATTTTTGCACATGTTTAGGAGGGGAATTAGGCTTGGCTTAGGATGGGATTAGGAGGCAAGTGGGTTGGGACATAATGAGATAGGTTAATTAGCTGGCTAAGCGGGGTTAGCATGGGTGAATGGGTTGGATTTGGATAATGATAGGGTTTAGGGATGGTTAGGGGTTTGTAATTGATTTTTTAAATAGAAGAAGGATGTGAGATAGATTTATGCATTTATTTAATTTAATAGAGGAATAGGGATTTAATTGATAAATTGATTTTGGGTTATCATTTGATTTTATCAATTGGACTATAGTTAAATAAATTAATTAATTAACTAGGGGATGACGATTAATCAATTAAATATTTAATATTTAATCAATAATGTCCTGAAAGATGACTAAATAAGATTACTTAGTGATGTAATCAGATTTAGGTGTCTACGAGTGCACCAAGATGGTGTGCAAAAAGGGGGGGTATAAGTCGACACATTTTTTAATCCAAAATAAGGTAAACTAGATCTTGGAAGATCCATTTGAGAGTCATGCACTCAAAGTGAGAAAATGTGTAAAACATAAAAATTGTAGTACTCCAAATCTAGTTTCGAAACTACTAAGGATTTTTTTTAATGGATAAGATTAAGAAATTCAAACCCCATGTGCATGATTTTTTTTCCTATTTTTTGTTGAAAAATATAACATAGCTATTTTAGTATGCTCCACAAAGCATACAGTTATATTTCATATTTTGAAAAAGCCTTTGGTGCTATGATAGGTAAGAGTGAGATCTGGAATTTATGTATTTTTCATAATTTTTTGACAGGTAGTTTTTTTTTCTATATGCTTTTTTGAAGTGACCTTATCTTGAAATTTTGATAACTTTTCATGTGCTATGAATACTTGCATCAAAATAATCTAAATTCAACAATTTTTTAAAAAGTGTATATAATCAAGTTTAGAACAATAATATGTAATTTATTTTTCATTTGGTTAAGTCTAGATCAAAATTGAATACAATAAATAGTAATTAGAAGAAAAAAATATCAGGCTTTATTATATTGACATAAATAATAATTTTAAAATAGATATAGATTATTTACAAAATCCTTCTAATATTTGCATTTAGGGTTGTCACCTCCAGGGCCTCCATAGTATATATAATCTCCCCAGTCACTACTTTGATATCCTTTTACGCCATAACATTTTTTCTTAGTTGCCACATTGAACTTATACTTATTTTCTATGGGAACATCATTAAGAGTAAACAATTCTATATTCCTTACAAAAGTTGCTTTTGTGTAACCATCTCCAGGGAAGCCTCCAGTGCCCATATCTGTCTTTGAATATGGAGTCCCTTTAGGCTTAGCAGCCACTGACACTTCTCCTCCAAAATCAACTCGATTGGCATATGATGACAAGTAGTTAAAGTAGCGTGCAGGCCAATGACCCACTAATTTCTCTTGTAAATACACTTCCCAAACTATAGCTTCTGGTGTACCCCTAACAGACTAAGAAACACATAATGGTTTAGTTATAGTCAATTATCTTGAAATGTAATTAAGGAAATAAAACTATTTTAAAAATATAATAAATTTAGAACAAAAATCTTTTTATAGTTAAGATGCAATTTGATTTGAAATATATAATCCTTCATATAAGATAACAAATTAAATGATTTTTTTTTTTGGCTTACTCTTCTTATGCTTATAGTACTATCTGTTTGTGGACCATTGTATACAGAAAGCCCTTCAACTGGCATTCCTGGATAGAACTCTTTTCCTTCTTGAACAAAGTACTCACACTCTTGATTATAACAACCATTTGCCTCACCATTCACCTATATAGATACCATTTTACAATAAACTTAAACAACTATACAAGTCATAAGAAAAAAGACAGAAGAAAAAAAAAAACAAACAAACAAACATAATTATATAAAATTAATTCAATTATTATTTGAAAGTAACTAAGAAATGTAAGACTAATATGTCCATAACAATTACTTAATTTGCATTATATATTGTGATGATAAAATTGTGATTGATTAAATATAAATGAAATGCATCATTTGTAATCTAACAAAAAATGCATTTAAACTTAAGGAAAAAACTAGCTTAAAATAAATTCAATTATCACCTTATAATAAACTAAGAGATGCGAAAACCAATTCAATTATTACCTTATAATAAACTAAGAGATCTAAAAACAAATTCAAGTATTACCTTACAATAAATTAGACCTTTAAATGAACTTATGTAGAAAATAAACCCATTACCTTATAGTAAATGAAGAATGTAAGTATACCATGGTTATAACGTTTGGGGTAAACCTGCAAGCTGACTATACACTTTAGTATCATATTATCATATACTAATTATTAAATTTGAATGTAAGGAAATTAAGTGAGTATTTGTTCAAACCTGCAAACCAATTTGCATTGATTCACTACTACTTTCACCTTTGTGTAACTCTTTCAAAAACCAAAGCTCACAGGAACTGAAAGCATCATCAGACTCCACAGAAAATTGATATGAATTAAATTTTGCTTTGGCTCCATGAATATCTTCAGAGGCTTTCAGTGTTACAACTGCCCACTGCAAAATAAGGATAAAATTAGGTTATTTAAGAAAACTTCATTTATGCCATTCATTATGGCTACCCTTACAGTCTAACATCAAGATAATTAATTTATAACTTATTTTTTCTGAAGAAGAGTTTGATAAATTAAATATTTAAAAAATTAAAACTATAAATTATTTTTAAAACTATATTTTATGTCACATGTCAATTCTAAATCAAAAATCTTAAATTTTGTATTCAAAGACTCGTATTCTAATCTAATTTAATAATTCTCAATTTATTCTACAATGTGTTGGTTAAGTGTTGGTTGATTGTTGTTAGTTGTGATGACTAATCTTCAAATTCTAATTAGACTCTTGTGATTGTAGACTTGTGCCTTTTCTAATTCATTGTGCTTGTTAGGCATTGCGCATCAACATTTATAATTGTGTCAAGTCTGATAGGTTAAAGTATAATTGGAGATTAGGTGGTCTACTATATTCTATTTTAAAGCCTTAAGATTGATAATTGGAAAGGGGATTATCAAATGCATGAGGTCATCCAATGGGTTCATAGGTTTAAGCCTCCCCATTGATAATTGGGAAGGGGGTTATCGAATGGACGCGGTCATCCAATGGGTTCATAGGTTTGAGACTCGACATTGATAATTGGGAAGGGGGTTATCAAATGGATGAGATCATCTCATGTGTTCATAGGTTTGAGCCTCCACATTGATAATTAGGGATGAGCCTCTACATTGATAATTAAGGATGAGGTCACCAAATGGGTTTGTATTGTGCTTGTGTGCTCTTGGCTCAACATTGATAAATGGGGATATAAAGTAAGTGTCAACATTGGTAATTGAGACTTACAATATGTAATATTTTGCATTGATAATCAGAGACAACCTCTACATTGATAATTAGAGATGGGGGCATCTAATGTGTTCATAGGTTTGAGCTTCAATATTGAGAATTGGGGATGAGGACATCACATATGCTTTGTGCTTGTGTACGCTGCAGCCTCAACATTGATAAATGGGGATATAAGGTGAGTCTTAGTATTGATGAATGGGATTTATACCATCTAATGAGCTCACAAAGCCTCAACATTGAGAATTGGGAATGAGGACACCACATATGCTTTGTGCTTGTGTGTTGAATGGGGATATAATTCTTACTATTGACGATTGGGATTTATACCATCTAATGTGCTCACAAATTTGAGCATTAGATAATTATGGATGAGGTCATCTAATATACCTGTAGGTTTGGACCTCCACATTAATAATAAGAGATGAGATCATCAAACGTACTTAATATGAACATGTTTAAACCATCCAATGTACCCATGTGTTTGAGCCCCCAAAATCCTCCAATATACTAAAAGACATATTGTACCAACACACATTAAGAACTTTGACCACATTAGAGAGAGAAAAAAAAGTTAAGATCATTTATTTGAACACAAATCCCTCCATATATTCGAAAATATATAATTGAACAAAAAATAGATAAGTAGCAACAAACCTGATGATCTCTACCATCTTGTCGGACAACATCTGTGTGGACACCATTTGTCTGAACTCTATCTAGTCCTCTTCTATTTAAGAATTCTCTCACAGATCCAAACCTTTCAACAACTTCACGTGAGATCTCCAAAATGGGCACAGTTCCTTCTATGCACTCTTTCGCTGTAGAGTTGGTGTAACCCAAATGATTATTCTTCGAATCCTTCTGCAACCCCTCCAAAAAAATAAACATTGTATTCTGAGATCTATACAATATTCATGCATTGTAATTCAAAGAAAGTTGATGTCTACAAAAGTATACTTTTCCGAAATTAAGTTTAGAAAAATAAGTCAATTTTGACTATTTAACACTCCTAACCTAAGAATCAAGTTGTGTTTAAGCGGTCCTCTTCATGCACCCAAAAAAAACCATGTATTATCAAATCTAAAATCCATTCATGCATTGAAACTCGAAAGAAATTAAGGTGAAGCCTGCAAAACCATACTTTAATTTTCTCAGATCGAAGAGCTGGCTGATCCTCATACTTCACGCACAGCACGTTGTCTCCATTGATGTTCTGAAAAGAAAACAATGTTAATTTAAAATACAAGTTGATAAAATATCAAATATCAAATTTACACTTGAATAGAAAATGATACCTTATATTTATACACCGCCGAAGGGTTAATATAATCTATGTACTCATCAATGGTCATGTCATGCAACTTCAAGGTCTCATTGTTGTGAATGTCCTGCAAATTATCTGCTGCCAATACGAAGGGTGTAAATATGAAGGAAATAAGTACTGCGAAAACATTGTAAGAAACCATAGCTGAAACAGAGAGGATAATTTCTCAAAAGGAGAGAGAATTATTATGGTTCGTGTTAAGATTTATATAGGAGATTATCATTCCCCAAAGATAGACAATAGATAATGATAAACGTATCTTCTCTGAGGATTCATCATTCTCCAAACATAGATAATGATAATGGATATCTATCCCCACTGCTATTTTTAAGATAAAAGATCAAAAGACATTCCTCCAAATAATAAGGTTTAGTTAGAAGTTTGAGCTGTAATAGAGGTTTCATACAAGGGTTTTCAAGGGGACTCAACGAGGTTAATGTTTGTTTTTAATCGTTTAATTTGTAGATTTGGGTCGTTCACTAGGAGTAGGCTTAAAATTCACTGTATTTGTTTTGTGTACAATTAATAAATTATACGAGTCCACGTGTGAAAATTAAGTACTTTTATGTAATAATATATTAATCTTTTTATTTATTTGATATATGACTCTTGATGTTATAAGATTATTTTTTGATACTAGCACAAAATTGTCTTTGTAAAGTACTACTAAACATATACATACATGCACATATGTATGTACATGTAACCTCCTGTCAAGGAACTCAAAAGAAATTAACTTAAAGATTTACGAAGTTTGCGAAACATTTTTTTTTTGAAAGATAATAACATAAGAACAACAGATATAAAATAGCAGAAGCAATAACATACACATAAACACATACCATAAAATAGATTACAATTCTTAAGGGTCCCATGACGTTGAATCACATTTAAGTTTAATTAATATTAAATTTAACATATAACACATCCATATTAAAGAATAACTACAATTACAAATTCCATTTAAACAATATACAATTACAGGATGCCACTTGGCAATAAACAAAATGCACAATCATCCACTATACAGATCATAAGGTATGTAAGGCTAAAATAATATACATCATGAAATTGATAACATCATCTCGTAAGATCTATGAAATCAAATACAATACACTTAGAGTACAACCATCTATCATAGTACATAAGAAACATAATGAAAGAGAGTACAGAGCAAGGAACTCTAGCCACGACATCGAACTGTCGGATCTCAATGATATAAGAAAATGCACTACCACCCGACCTTGTGAAACCCAAAAAGGTCCACTCTCACCACTCTGAGGAGATAAACTCAAGTCCTATACGAATATCAACAACACAAGTCAAAACCAACATCTCAGTCAAGGAAACACCTGAAAGCAAACTATCTCAAAGAGTACCAATACACAAGTATCAACTAATCCTAGAGGCAACAAAGACACATAGGAAATCTACTATGTAAGTGGGCAAGTGTCATCACATGAACCAACTCTAAAGTTACCTAGTCTTGTATTTTTAAAATACTCTACCCCTTAGTGACTCTATGTGGCACTAGTATCCTTTCGTACAGACAAGGCATACTAACAAGTTAGCTCTAAGGTTACCCTAATAGTCTTTTAATACTTCAGACCCCCTAATGACTTCCTATGGTACTAATATCTTATTGATTCATTTTAAACTCATTTAATGAAATGTTATCAATTATTAAAATAACCTACAATCAGTTACCCGACAACCTCTTTAGGGTCTCGGCCTCCATTGCAAGTCACTTCGCAACATTACATACAAATAACCTACCCTAAGTTTAAAAAAAGAAAATGATCTTAAATGACCATAAACCACACATAAATTCTTAAACAAGCAACTGGAAAACACTAAAATATCACTAATCAAAATCATCAGTTTCACCAATTATATGATCATCCTAACTTGACTGGTCCAAAATCAAGTACACATAAGCCAAATCCATGTCATAACATGACATCACCAAAAATAAATCATATAATCACCTCATTCCTGTACAAGTAACTGGGAAGAAATCAAGGATAACTGATCGAAGACTCAAGGATTTTATTGGGAAAGTCACATCATCCACCTCAGTTCTACACAAGAACTAGAAAGCACATCAAAATATCTGATCAAACTCATCATAGCACACAACATGACACATCACCATGGTTGGGTATAAAAGATCGTAATTAAAACATCATCATAACATCACAACACAAAACTCTCAAGCCTCTGGTAAACATCCTAACTGGCCAAAGCTAAGTCAAACCCGAAAATCTCAGCACCAGTAAATCACATGTCACATAAAGCATGTATAAAAAAGAAAATTTCATAATTCATTAGGTTTTGAAAACCCTAAAGTTCAATATTTAGTAAAGGTTTTTAGATTAAATCACAGACAATTCTATAATAGAAATCAATTTTCTCAAATAAGAGTTTCAATTCAAAGAAATTCTGAAAACAGAAACACAACCAACATGGAGAAGACAAGAGTTTGAAGAATGAGCAACTACTGCACAAACCCACAAGATACTACCTGGATCTAATGCTAAAACAATGAACGTACAAACACACAAGAATCTTCCTTTTCCTTTGAAAACCCTCTTTTTAAAAAATTGGCTCCTCCAAACCCATGTATCTAGAAATGAGCTATGATTTCCTTAATAAAGAATGTTTTCCCCCAAATCAAGGCTTTGATTATGCAATCATGTGAAAACTCTTTGTCTTTGATTATTATATTTTAATTTTCATGCATACGCTTTATGCAATTTAATTAAAATAAACTTTATTATATAATATTTTCTCTCTCTAGTTAATTATGAGATGTTTTAATAATATATTTATTAATTCAACTAATAATATTATTTAGAGTTTATTATTAAAAATAAAACTCCTAATATTTAGAAAATAAGATTGGATTTAACTGTCTTATGTTAAGAAAATGGTGAATTTATAAAAAGCGAAAAAAGCAGGACAGGCAGACGATCATCATTTCAAAAAAATAAGTTCTAGAACAAATCAAATTATAGGCAAAAAGTTCAAACCTTCCAGGAAGCAATGGTTTAGACCCTCTTTGGCGGACAGCTGAGATTTATACTTGATGCAAGAGCATCCAGAGGTATAAGGGCAATGTTGTGTCACCCAAAAAAAAAGTACTTAGACTTAGTTTCTGTTTCATGTGTTTTCATTTTTGGATACCCATTTCGGTCAAATAAAGGTTCCAACTCTCACCGTTCCATTATCAGTGTTCTAGGTTAGAGTTTTTAATCACCTTGAGATACGTGTAAATGCCATAAAAATAGGAGTATGTAATTGAGCCATCATTTTGGTGAACTAAAAGGTGTAAATTGGTCGGATGATTTTCATTGTAATCTAGAGCATTCCAGAAAAAGAATCAGGTCAAAAGGCCCCACGGTTTGAAAGTTATCGCATTTTTTTAGTTTCTGGAGACATTCTAAGAATGCTTCAAAGTCAGGTTATGGGCATTAAATGACCTCAAATATGGCCAAAAATGAGGGACAAGCCAAGCTGGTCCATAGGGCTATAGAGCACTTTTAGAGCTTTCCAAAAATGTAAACGGTTCGTCAATCGGAGCTACGGTTCAACAGTTATGCCTCCCAAAAGTTTGGTTACCATTTCTGGATTCTTCTAATTTTGTGCCGACTTCTAATGCGACTTCTAGAGCCTTCTATTTGGTCGGTGGATGCCAACTAGCACTTTCTAGAATGTATTCCTAATCCTTAACCCTTCGGGGTCTATTTAATAACATTTCTGGCATTGTAAAAGGCAATTCGGAGTAGAGTTTGAGAGAAGGTATTGGGAGAAGAATTTATCTCCAGATTTATGCTATTGTAAGCCCATAGGGCATGTTTTGGAGTCTGTTTCTCTGCACTAAGTGTACTAGAATATTTTCACAGTTAATAAAATTTTCCATTTCCTGTTGTGTCCATTTTGTGCTTGGGTTGTGTCCCCATCAATACTATTCAAATTTTGCCATCAAAACTTTGAACAAATATTCCATTCTGAAAAATCTGGGTGAAAAAGAAAGCCATAATCGGCAATCCCACCACGAAGCACCTACTCAGGAAAATATTATAGGTAATCAGGCAGTCTTTCCAAATATGTCACAGGTTGAATCCTTCCACACTGTATCAATTTTTTTTAGTAGCCACCAAGCTCAATTTTTCACCATCAAAAATTTAGACAATCAATTTAGGGTTTTTAATTTGACAAAATATGTGCACCCCAATATATGTAAACCCTCCCCTCATCCATTAAAGGTTGATAAACTAGTGTCATCGGCTTCATGCCACTTTATTAGCCCTAGTTTTGTCTCATCCCTAGTCAATTCTTAGCCATGTTCTTATATTCCTCCTCATTGGTGTTTAGCGATGGGAGCTCATGTGGATGCCTTAAACCCTAAGGGAAATCTAGGGTCTCAGAATTCTCCAAAAAGTGAAGATAATTCCATCTTTCTACACGATGAAGAAATTGAAGATATATGGAATGACTATCAAAAAGTTGGAATCTTCGTGGTGTGGAGTGGCCCCTAGGATGATTTGTTCTTTCTATCAAACTAGTTAGCAAAAAACTATGAGGAACAGGTAAGTATCTCTTACTTATTGGATAAATTTTTATACTTACATTGTAAGGATGAATCCATTCAAAAAGAATTCATCTATGTATCTGAATTCTTTTTCAATGGTTATATGGTTAAATTTATAGAATGGCATCTGAATTTTAGTATAGAAAGATTAGATATTATATGTCCAATTTGGGTCCATATTCAATCCTTATCACCTGAATTGAATTAAATAAAGATTCTTAGGTCTTTAAGGTCTGGCTTGGGAGAGCTCATAGGTGTAGACTCCTCCTATCAGAATCACAACAATGTTAAACTGCTCATTAAAACAAGGTTTAATTGACCACCTCGAGGGCATTGGAAAGTGATTACAAAAAAAACATTGTATGATTTAAATCTGCAATTATTTGAGGGGGAAATATTAGAAATTATAAGGATAGATGGGAACAAGAACAACAGTTTCAAATCTCTACCTCTGACTTTAGACTTCCTCAGTAAGTTCCCAAAGATAAGAGCTTAGTAAAATAATTGGAGGAAAAGGTCCCTCGATCTGAACACCTCTTCACCGTGTTTGAAAAATAGTAAGACTCAAACAGATCTTCGAGGTAGAGAAAGGACTATCAATGAAAAAAATGTAGAAATGAAGAAAAGACTCAAATCCATTATAGTGGCTGGCCATATGATGAGTCCACAACTCTCACAAGGGAACAAAGCTAAAGAAAAATGGAGAACTAAAGGAAGACAAGAAGTGTCAAAAAATATCTTAGGATAGGGGACATCATCAAAAGAAGGTAAAGATATGGAAATTAGTGGGATTCATCCACAACTGGCTCAAGATCAACCATCTTCCATTGAAAGGGATCAAAACCTATTTGGTTCCATGGCTACTAATCAGCAGGAAGGGAACATCTCTCATAGCAAAATCACTTTGGATAAGTAAGATAATCTTACAGGTGAGGATCAAGATAGAAGGCTAACATTTTCTCAACAAAACAAGGTAGCAGGGATTTTTGATAAATTCAACATAGAGGAATTAGAGAACTTGCTATTATTTGGATCAAAAGTAGATATAGATGAAACTCCCAAATCCACAGAGGAAGTTCTGAAAAGGGAGCAGTGTCAGAGTCAAATTGTTAAAGAAATAACTCTAAGCAAAGATGATGCCATCAGATCTTCCAAGTTCTAGCAAACTCCATCAACTTCAAATAATTCACCATTTACTCCAGTAGTCAACCAAAAAGTAGTGGATGGCAATGTAAAGGAGGCAGAAAGTTCCATGGTAAAAGAAGTACAAATTTTCCTTAATAAGGATATTACTATGGATTCGGCAATGGAAAACTTGGAATCAGGAGATGAAGACCTTGATCAATTATCTGAGGAATTAATCTGGGTATTCTGCTATGAGAATATTGAGGACAACTCAGAGGCTCAAAAGGAAGAACTAATCTAGAAAAAAATTTAATTGGGAGGTGGCAACTACACATGCGAATATTTTAGAAGAGATCTTTTGAAGATAGAGGCTAAGGATAACATCAAGGAGCAGATTCAGAACAGTGAAAATGTGATGGCTTTAGAACTTAGAGACAAAGAGGCTAGTAGAGACAGAGTGCAAGGATTAGACTTTGAAGCTAAATATCAGCCTAGTATTTTTAATTAGATCATCAGAAAACTTGAAACTAAAGATATGGGAGGAAAGATCAGCAACAAGAATCATATTTCTCATAGTATAGAAAAAGAGTTTGAACATCTCAGGATCTAGGTGAATTAGGAAGGTCTGAACTCACCTAAATATGGAAAAATGAAAGGTAAAAGAGGCAGAAGACCACTGAAGGAACTCAAGGAAGCAAAGGGACTTAGTAGAGAACAGCAAAAGATTGATCAATTACTTAACAACGGGAAGGGGAAGTGCCTTCCCAAGGAGGCATGAAGATTACAAAATGGAATGCTAGGGGCTTAAATGCCCCTAGCAAGAAAAGGTTATTAAAGCATAACCTTAAATATTTTGAATCAGAAATCACTTTAGTACAAGAAACAAAGTTAAATAAGGTTGAAGGAATAAAGTTAGATAAAATTCTAGGCCTATGGTGCTCGATCTTTCAAGAATTAGTAGGTGCATCAGGTGGTCTAGGAATCTTTTGGATCCCTAGGAAGGTATCTATAGTTGGTCTAAAAAATAGCAACAACTAGATCAGTGTTAATGTCCAAAGTGTAAAGGAAAATATGCAATTTATTTTAATTAATGTGTATGGCCCGACTAGTCATATGGGGAAAAAATTTGTCTGGGAAGAAATTAGTACTTTTATTAATAGCTTTGAGGATAGATCCTTTTTTGTAGGAGGAGATTTTAATACTATCTTAGATCCATCAGAAATAATAGGGGTTATTCAACAACTCTCGCAATCATCTCTAGATTTTAAAATATGGTATGATAAGCATAGTATGATTGATATACCAACCAATAATGGAAATTTTACATGGAATAATAGAAGGAAATATTTTGCATACATTGCATTGGATAGATTTTTTTTATAGGGGATCTAGATGCTAACAATTTTAATGTTCATTCGTCCATTTTGCCAATTGTCGGGTCTGATCGTTTCCCAATTTGGTTAGAATTTATAGAGCCAATTAAACCAGTTAGGAAACCATTTAAATGTGAAAAAATATGGTTCCTCAATCTGAATTTCATCAAGAATATAAAAGAATGGTGGGCACAAGACAATTTTGAAGGTTCTAAGATGTTTATCTTCATCTCCAAAATGAAGATGCTCAAAGAGCAGATTCTAAGATGGAACAAAGAACATTTCAACAATATTTTTAAAGAAAAAATAGATATAGAAAATAGACTAAGTAACTTAAATTCAAAAAGAATTAGGAAAGGCATGAACAATGAAAGCCTTTTGTTAGAAAAAGAACTCGCTAAATAGGAGGATATACTATCGAAAGAAGAAATTTTTTGGAGACCAAAATCTAGAGAAAAGTGGGTAGATGAGGGGGATTGGAATACGAAGTTTTTTCACAACTCCACCCTTTATAATAGATCAAAGAGAAAATTTACCAGTATTAAAAACTGCCTGGGTTCATGAACTGAGAAACCAAATGAAATTGCGGACACCATCGTGACACACTTCCAAGAATTATTAAATAATTACGTAGGTTTGAATAGAGAGGTGCAAGATAAAATCCTTAAATTTATCCCTAAACTAATATCAGCTGAGGATAATAAGATATTAAATAAACCTATTACTTTGGAAGAGGTGAGATCAGTGGTCTTCAATATGAACCCGGATAAATCTCCAAGCCCTTATGGTTTTTAGGCCTTCTTCTACCAAAAATGTTGAGATATTATTGGGGAAGATCTATCGAAAGCCATTGAAGCATCAAGTAATGGAGGAGCCCTATTAATAGAAATGAATTACACCTTCCTTACATTGATTCCCAAAAGGAATGAGCCTAAGATTGCAGGGGATTTTAGACCTATTGCACTATGTAACACAGTTTATAAGATTTTCTCCAAGATTCTTGCAAATCAACTTAAGGGTTTCCTCCCAAAGTTAATCTCTGAGGAACAAACAGATTTTTTTCCTAGTAGATCCATTCTTGATGGCATTCTTACAATCCAAGAAACCATTCATTCAGCTTGTAAGAGGAAAGAGCCATGCATGTTCATGAAATTGGATTTTTTAAAGGCTTATGATATGGTTGATTGGAAATTCACGTGTAAGGTTCTTGAAGCTTTTGGATTCTCCCATCAATGGATCAATCTTATTTTTAAATTTATTTCTACTTCAAAAAAATTAGTTCTCATTAATGGGATGCCTAAAGGTTTCTTTGAAATTTCGAGGGGTATTAGACAACGAGACCCGTTATTTCCCTCCCTCTTCATCATTATGGCAGAAGCCTTTAGGAGAGCAGTATCTAATGCTTACCATAATCAAAAAAAAATTGGCATTTTTTTGACTAAAACAATAATGCTAAGCAAGAGTGGAGGGAGCAGAGGGAACAGAGATTTTCAAAATTTTAATTCACGTAAGGGTGGGATTTCTCTGGATCATCAGGATTGGATCCTTGGACTAGAACATAGGTCGTAAGGGGGGATGGTCAGGCAGCTTCAGGTACTGGGGACCAGTCAGAGATCATGAATGCGAACCTAGATGTCCCCCCAAGGAAGTAGTCAAGACTCCTTTGATTCCAAAGTGGACCAGCAAGGAGCTATAAAATGGTCCTCTCTTTTTGGGGTCAAACCCTCAAGTAAGTCCTCTTTCCCACCTGTCAAAACTCTACCTGAATCTAAGAAAGGCTCTTGTGCCATTGCCATCCCAGACAAGATTGCAGATCATAGCATTCGATCCATGGCTTCAACACTGATTGGGAAATTTCTGGGGCCTAGACCAAACATTGATAATGTCAAGACTTACACCAAGAAGCATTGGGCCCTCAAAGGCCAAGTCTCGATCATGGCTATGGAAAAGGGTTTCATGTCATTCAATTTCACATGCATGGAAGATTTGGCCAATATTCTTTGTGAAGGAAAATGGGCTCTTGGTTGATCCACTCTGGTGTTGCAGAAGTGGTCCTCTAAACTAAATTTGAGCGACACCTTTTTTGTTCAAGCCCCTGTCTGGGTTAGATTACCCAAGCTGCCTTTAGAATTTTGGAACAAGGATATTTTTGTGGGGCTTGCAAGGACTTTTGGTGAACTCCTCTCTATGGATCTAATCACAGCTTCCAAGCATCATCTCAACTACGCACGCATCTACATAGGTGTTAGAGAAGGCATAGATATGCCTGAGACTGTAGCCTTTCATTCCAAACTTAGAGTACATATCTAGAAACTAATATATGAAACTATTTATTTCACCTAATTTCATTGCTTAAAGGTTGGTCACAAGGCTCATCAGTGCCCAAGGGTAGAAAAATAGAAGACCAAGGAGCTAACAACCTCAGACAAAGCTAAGAAGAAATCTATCCCTTCTCGCTCTTCCACCAAAGGAAAGAAGAAGCTGATCTGGAGGCACAAACCCTCCAAGCCTTCAGATTCATGGAAGAGCAAGGAAGAAAAGTAGAATGCATCCAGGCAGATTGATGCTAACATGGGTGATCCAGCTCAAATGGTGTCAACTGATGTAGCCCCCCCCCACCCCCCCAAGGAAGTCATGGCTGAAGAGGGAGGTATATCACCAAAAGAGCTTGAACAACATGACAAGAGGTAGAATGAAAAGAGGCAGGAACCACCCCTCTCCAATGAGAGAGAAGCTCTGAGGATGGAGACCCCTTGCTCCAATTGCAAGCAGGACTCTCCTCAGAAGATATCCCCCAAGCCTTTGGCTTCCCCGATCCATCCCTCTGGAATGGATTCCAAGTAGGAGATTGCCCTATCTGTTCCCAAGGTATTGGAGGCAAAACTCCTTCAACTCATCAATAATGCATCTCCTGACCAGATCTCTCATTGGGAAGAGTGGATTGATAGTTGCTCTCTTGATAGCCTTAATAGTTGGTGCATGACAAAAAAGAAAAAGAAGAATCAACTTCATGACCACCCCCCTTTGTCCCCTGCGACAACCAGAAGCAAGGTTAGGGTTGATGTTGGGACAACCCCCAAGCAACAAGGAAGGAAGAAATCCAATCAACTATTGCAAGAAGAAACTAAAAGGAACCTTGAAAATGGGAGCCAGAGAACCATCAAGGAATTCTCAGGAAGTAAGAAATGAAGGTCATTTCTTGGAACATAAGGGGCCTTAATGGGGCTCATAAACAGGAACTAGTTAGAAATTTGATGAGAGATCAAAGACCCAATTTTTTGTTGATCCAAGAGACCAACATGAAAAGGGAGTTGGTTAAAAATATTTCTTTCAGCAAACTCATGAACTGTGAGGCCACTGACTCAAATGGTGCCTTAGGAGGGGTGATGATTCTTTTTAACAACAGGGCATTTAGCTTGATCTCCATCTTCAATGATGATAATGCTCTCCTATGCAAGGTGTCTCATATCCATAGTGATGACTCTTGGTTTATCTTGAATTTGTATGCCCCCAACTCTAAAAGGGAAAGGAAATCCTACTGGGATAAGATCTTTGTTGTCATCACCAACTATGATGTCAACAAAGGGATCATCATGCGGGACTTTAACTCTCCTCTCACTGATGATGACAAATGTGGTGGTCTTGCCCTAGATTAGGATAGCAAGCTTGACCTCTCCAACTTCATCCTCAACCTAGCTTTCATGGACATGGACCTTCAAGGAGGAAGATTCACTTGGTCTAATAGAAGAGTTGGCAGTGAATGTATCTAAGTTCATCTTGACAGAGCCCTCATCTCTCTCGAGTGGCTACAGACACACTCCTATAGACTTTCCCTTCTCCCTAGAATAGGCTCAGACCATTCTCCTATTTCTCTCTCTATCTCTCCTCTTGTTGTCAAAAGGACGTTCTCTTTCCATTTTGAGAAAATGTGGATTACCCACCCGACTTTGGAATCCAAGATCTCTTCATGGTGGAATATTGAGGTCGAAGGCACTGCTATGTACAGAGTTTCCCAGAAATTGAAAAATGTGAAGAGAAACATTAAGATTTGGAATAAGTCGAACTTTGGCCACATTTTCTAGGATAATGATGAGAAGACCAACTAGCTCTGTATCATCCAAAAAGAAATTTAGCATTTCAAATATAATGATCTAAACAAGATGGAAGAGAGGGCCATCCTCTCTGATCTCCACAACATTATATCAAAGGAAGAACATTTTTGGAAATAAAGATCTAGAGTTAACTGGTTGAGAGAGGGTGACTAGAACTCAAGATTCTTCCACTTGACCACTCTTAAACACAGGGCAAACAACAAGATCTCTAACATTAAGAAGGGCCAAGCTCAAGTATTCAAGGACGATGAGATTGTAGATGAATTTATTCATTTCTTCTCTTCCCTCCTCTCCAAGGACCTTTCTCTCTCGATGCCTGATCAAGTAGACATTTTGTCTGCTATTCGTTTTTTGTTGCAAGCACATCACAATTTGATACTAAAAGCTATTCCCTCCCTAGTAGAAATCTTCCAGGCTCTCAACTCTCTTTCGGGGGACAAAGCTCCTGGCCCAGACAGTTTCTCAACCTTCTTTTTCCAGGTCTATTGGGAGGTGGTCAATAGGGATGTGACTAAGGCTGTTCAAGAATTCTTTGGAGCTAGAAATCTTTTGAAAGAAC
This sequence comes from Cupressus sempervirens, assembly GCA_028749045.1. NCBI lineage: Eukaryota > Viridiplantae > Streptophyta > Pinopsida > Cupressales > Cupressaceae > Cupressus > Cupressus sempervirens. The sequence continues at coordinate 396,314,029 of CM053787.1, forward strand.
TCAATGCTACATTCGCGATTCTCATTCCCAAGATTTTGAGAGCTAACTCAATGGACAAGTTCAGGTCTATTAGCCTTTATAATTCTTTCTATAAAAGCATATCTAAGGTCCTTACTTCCAGGCTCCTCAACATTCTTCACTTGATCATTTCTCCTCAGCAGACTGGCTTTGTCCCTAAGAGGCAAATTCTTGACTCCATTGTCACAGTCCATGAGGTCATCCACTCTCTTGAGGCTAGTAAGAAGGAAGGTTTTATGCTCAAACTAGACATGTCTAAAGCCTATGACAGGGTGGACTGGAATTTCCTTATGGCTATCCTTCAAGCTTTCGAGTTTGATGCTTAGGTTTGTAAGCTCATCTCTCAACTTGTTAATTCTCCTTCTTTATCTGTTTTGGTTAATGGCTCCCCCTCTCTTTTCTTCTTCCCTTCAAGAGGACTAAGGCAAGGTGATCCCTTATCCCCTATCCTCTTTATCATCCTAGCTAAATGCTTGGGAAGACTTATCTAGAGGAAAAGTTAAGATAGGAGTTTACAAGGGCTCAAGCCCTATTCGGGTTCCTATTCCTCCACTCGTCAAAAATTTGTGGATGACACTATCTTGGGAGGAGAAGCCTATGTTAGAGAAGCCAAATTTTTTAAGGATCTCCTTAACACCTATACTAGGGGCTTAGGCCAGGCTATTAATTGGGAGAAGAGCTCGATTTACTTTATCAATACCCCTTTGGAGAGACAAAGGAAAATTGCTCACATCTTGGGATGTGGCATTGGGTCCTTTCCTACTAGCTATCTTGGCCTGCCTCTGGGCACTAGACCCCTGGATTCATTCTGGAATAGCATCATTGATAGATTCAATAGGAAGCTCGCTCACTGGAAAGGGGCCACCCTAAGTCAGGCTGGCAAGTGTACTCTAGTTAAATCCATATTCCAAAACCTCCCTACTTATGCCTTAAGCCTCTTTGGTATCTCGGCCAAATATGCAGACAGAATGGAGAAGATTTAGAGCGACTTCCTCTGGTCTGGGTCTGAAGATCACAAAAGATACCACCTTGTTTCTTGGGACCTCATTTTCCTTCCCAAATGCCATGGGGGGCTTAGTATCAGAAAAATTAGACATCTCAATAATGCCCTTTTAGCCAAATAGCTATGGCACATTTTTCAAAGCATAGGTGTTTGGAGGATATCTTGTTTGAGAAATATCTGAGAAGACAATCCCTCATTTTCCCGATTTATGAGACTGAGATCCCCCAGGGGTCCTACATTTGGAATGGGATCTTGAAGGTCAAACCCCTAGCCAAATCCAAGGCCAAATGGAAAGTAGGCAAAGGTGACAATATTTTATTTTGGTAGGACAACTAGACATGATAGGGACCACTATTCAACCACCCTAGCTATGAAAGATGGGCAGAGCAATACATAGAAAGGTTTGGCATGAAAGTTAGGGAGTATAGATTAGAGAATGGCTGGCACAACCTATCTGTGATATCATTGGACCTTAACCCCCTGATGGTTTTACTGAATGTCACCTTCATTAAAAATGATAGGGACTCCATCATTTGGGGAGACACCTTGAACGAGCTTTATTCTGTTCCTTCTGTTTATTTCTCTTTATGGGACAGGATGGAGTAACCTATTTGGGCCAAAGCTTGGGTTTTTGGTCTCACACCTAAAATCAACATTTTCTTCTACCTCCTCCTGCAAGAAAAAATTCTCACCTTGGATAATTTAGCCAAGAGAGGCCAAATTATCCCCAATAGATGTTTCCTCTGTAAGCATGAACTGGAAACGGTCAATCATTTATTCATCCACTCCCCCTACTCTTCCAAGGTGTGGATCTTCCTAACTAAGGATCTTGGATTAAGTTGGTGCCCCCTGGCTAGTATCTTGGATTTCTTCTACTAGTGGAGAAGCCATCACTCTAGTTTGAACTCTCAGTTAATGAGCTCCTGGACTCTCCCACACTTCTGTTGGGGAATTTGGAAATAGCACAACAATAGAATATTCAGAGAAAGAGAGTCTCCAAAGTTCATAATCACTGAGAAAATAGAAGGTCTCATTCTGGAGAACTTTGCAATAACTAAAGGAGGAAATATCAAGGAAGGTGGAATCAGAAAAGCTAGTAAGAAAGATAGGCCCATGAGAAGACATGAAGCAAGATGGTCTTTTCCCCTTGAGGAATGGTACAAAGCCAACTTTGATGGGGTGGCAAAGGGGAACCCCGGTCCGACCCGAAGTGGAGACATAATTAGAAATAGTTCAGGTGGAGGAATTGCGGCCATTTCATTCCCTCTTGGTCACCAGACAAACCACTTTGCTGAAGCCAATGCTTAAGATGGCCTTCGCCTCTAGGATTGAGTACCTGGGACGACTCCCTAAACATCATCAATTGCATCAAAGGTCAATCTGTACCTTCCTAGATAATTTCCAACATCATAGAGGACATCAAATCTGAGTTGGGCAAGTTCAAAAAGACTCATGTCAGACACACTTACTGGGAAGCCAACTCAGTTGCTGACTAGTTTTCCAATGATGTCATCACCAGAAACTTGATGATGACATGGATGAATGGAGATGAAATCCCAGTTACGACGATTGAGTTGATCTAGTAGGATAGAATCTAGGGTACAAATATAATCCCATTTTAATAATGAAAGGATTTGCTAAATTTCATGTCGGAGAGGGAGTTATTAGAAATCATGCAGAGCCCTTTTCAAGTCATAATTATGCGTATGGAATGCATGCTTCGAGGGCTGGCAAGAATAGAACCACTAAATATTGTAAAAATGTCTTCATTTTAAGTGCCCCAAGGAAAATTGAGCACTGTAAAATAGCTAGTGGTATAGGATTTGTAGAGCCAAAGGCAACCATGGTCAGAGAGAGGATCAGAAGAGAGCCCTAGGGGGAGTCGAAGAGCTGGAAGGAGAAGAAGAAAGTGTGGCACAAACTCGAAAAAGGCGGCATCACCAATTTTATGGAGAAGCTTCACGGCTTCGAAGCTAGGGTTACCAAGATAATGATGGAAACATGGAGCAATGAGAGAGTCAAAATTGATGGTGTTACCCATCAAATTTTTGAGGGCTTGATCGTGGAGGTGACGAACATTCCCCAAAAAGGCATGAATTTTTACAGGGACAAAAAGATGTTGGCCAATGTAGTTAGCAAATTTATCAAGGATGAAATGGAGAAAGATAAACTTGTCAAGATTGATACCTACTACGACATAGAATCCATCAAAAAAATTTGGAGGTATGTTCTTAGGATCCTAATTGAGTATATCACTCTCGACCCCAGGTTCGACAGGGTAAGAATGAACCATTTATTTTTGTTAAACTAGGCATGGTGTTAAAATTTATCTTCCCTTTTATCTTTACACTTCCATGTCCAAGAGTATTGAGGGTTTTAAGAAAAAGCCTATTACCATCCCTGCCCTCCATGAAGGCCTTCTGCTCCTGGTTTATGAGTTTTTGAAAATTCAAACCAGAGGACAATCCCTTGGTGACCCAGGTTGTGCTTTAGAGGACACTACTAGTTCTAATTCTAGGGATGTTCAGGTAGTGAAAATTGAGGATGAGGAAAATGCCTCCTATGCCATCTTTGCCCACAATCCCCCTAATCCTAGTAGAAAGAGCCCTAGATGCCTCCCTCCCCCTCTCCCCAAGCCTGAGCCTCGAGAGGCAGATAGTGAGAAAGAAGAGGAGACTGACATAGACTCTGAGGATGAGGATAAGGAGCTAGGGAAGGATAATTTGATAGAAGAGAAGGGGAGAGAAAGTGACATGGAGGAGGTGGCTCTTGATGCCCCCCCAGGAAAAGAAAAGTTGACTAGGCCCTACCCCAAGTAGACCTTAAAGCCCAATGTGTTGAGACCCCTGGCCTTGTCCTGCCCACATCAGTGCCTAAGGAGATGATTGAAATTATGGTGGAAAAAATTGGAGAGGTGATTAGGAAGAACATGAGGAGGGCTTGGAGGAATTTTAATTTGGATACTACAAGTTTGGGTATTGTTAGAGAGCCAATGAATATCCAGGTGTTGGAAGACCTTGATAGCAGAACCCATTATGATGAGCTAATTGACCCTTCTCTGTTGGTCATTTATGACAATGCGTGGAAAACCAACTTCAACCTCTTGAACAACGTGAAGAATAGCTTGATTGATAACTTATGTTCCATCAAATGTTTGTTTCAAGAAATTGAGGCTCTAAAGCATAAGAAAAACCAAGATAGTAGCCAGAACATCCATAGGGACTAGGTGACCACAAGAAGGAAGATAGATCAGGAAGGCAGTCAAAATATCTGCAGTGGCAAAGACACCAAAGACAAACAAGAGGATAGACTCTCCTTGGTTGAACAGAAAGTCCAGAGGTTTGATGCCATCCACCAGATCATGACAAAACAAATCATGGACACTCTGCACACCCTAAATGAGAACATTGTCACTCTGGGGGATTCTCTGATGAGAGTCGGCCTTGGTGGGAACATGATGCACAAGACCAAGCTAGACTTTGGCCAAGAAGAGGCTGCTTGGAAAGATTCCAAGGACCAGGTGGACCAAGTGGAAACCCAGAACAAGAACTAGGAAGGAACGGACAATCAGAAGGATAACAAAGCTGCAGAAACTTTGTAGGAACTAGATAAGGACAACCATTAGTATGTTTCTCTTTTGTTTTTTCTCATAGTTTTTTTGGGTGCTGGCTTTTGCCTCCTGGCCTTGGGCCTTTTGTTGGTTTTGGCTTTTCGTAGCAATTTCATGTTAGCTAGACTTTTTAAATTTGTATCTTTATGCTGTAAAACAATACGTAGATGACACTATATTGCTAGGAAAAAGCATAGTTTCTGAGGCATCAGGACTTAAAAGCAACATTAAATCTTATATGGTGGCATCCAGCCAAAAAGTAAATGAGAATAAATTGGAAATCTATTTTTTAAATACTAAAAAAGAAATAGAAGATTAGATATGTAAGTTGATGGGTTATTAAAAAGGTCACTTTCCTTGTAAATATTTGGGCATTGCTCTAGAGAAGGGTGCAAAATCTAGTAAGGTATGGCATAACACCTTGAATAAATTGGATACTAAGATTGGTAGCTGGAAAGATAAATGGCTCTCAAAAGCAAGAAAAACTACTAAAATTAGTTCTATTTTATCAATCATTCCTATCTATCCTCTTTCCTACCTCCCTATCTCTAAAAGTAATCACCTAAAATTCTAAGCCAAGCTCAGGAATTTCCTATGAAAGACTGCAAAGAAGACAAGAAATTGGCGCTAATCAAATGGGATAATATTTTTAAACCTAAGGACATGGGTGGTCTTGGGATTAAGAATTTGGAATGGCAAAACGAAGCCCTAGGAGCTAAATTAATTTGGCATCTTTTTAAAGAAAGAGATCACAAATGGGCAAAGATTTTATATAACAAATATCTCAATGTGGAAGACCCTCTATCAATTTTTAGAATGAAGAACCCCCCTAAAGGCTCAGAATGTTGAAATTTTATGCTGAAGTGTTGGTTTTTAATTTGTAAGTTTCTCACCTGGGATGTCAGTTTGGGAGATGAGGCCTTATTTTGGGAGGACTACTAGGATGGACACCCTCATCTTGGGATGGACACCCTCATTTAGTTTCTAAACCTTTCCCTAAGGAGCTCAAGGATAAATTAGTCTCTCTTTGGGGTGTTAAAGTTAGTAACTATAAGATAAAAATCTCCTTTAAAGGAACAGACAAATAGGTCTGGAAGTCTTTGGAAGGGGTGGAAGTAGATGCAATGGCTAGAGAGGCCTTTAAAAAGATTTTTTCAAATATGGAAGTCAAGCAATCAAAGAAGAAAGATGAACTTATTTGGGAAGCAACAAATGATGGAAAATATTGCATGAGGAATGGTTACAAAGCTCTGATTCATTCACAAAGATGGAACAAAATAGATATCCCTCTCAAGCTATGTTGGGATGCCGCTTGTCTCCCTAAGGTAGGATTCTTCTTATGGGTTGCTCTTCAGAACATAATTTTAACGGTAGATAGGTTATGCAAATTTGGCTTTCAAGGCCCATCCAGATGCGTGTTATGTAAACAAAATAGCGAAGATGTGGACCACCTACTATATAGTTTTTCCTTTTCTCAAGCATGTTGGGAATGGATTAGACTTAGGTTGGGGTGGTCTACGCCTTTGCCGAAATCTTTACTGGATCTCCTCAAAGGATGGCCTACAAATTTGGTTAAAGGTATTTATAGTATATTATGGAATATATGCCCCTCAATTATTTCATGGGAAATCTAGAAAGAGAGGAATAGACATATTTTTCATGACTCTAAATTAAAGTGTGAGGAGTTAATTTTAAAAATTGAGGCTAGTATAGTGGAAGTAACTAACTCCCATCTAAGAAAGGCTAGGAAAGAGGAAGGATGCTTTTCTTCATGGGATGGTCTCATGAAGAAGAATTGGGTCAACTTGATTAACCCCCCTCTAGTTTACTTAAATAAAAGTAAGGAAGCAAGGAAAAATTTAAAATGGACTCCCCCTCCCCCCCTCCGCACCGAAAGGATGGTTTAAACTCAACTTTGTCGGAGCAACTAGAGGCAATCTAGGGATGGCAAGGATTGGTTGTATCATTAAAAATGACATAGGAAAATGGATAGCTAAAAAAACTATGTCTATTGGGCCCACCTCCAACAATCTAGCTTAACTAGAAGCTTTGGAAAAAGTTCTGCAGCTATGTCATAAATTAGGGGTGACAAAAGTTATCATAGAAGGTGACTCTCACATCATCTTAAACATGATTAGGAAATGTACCACCCCTAATTGGGTCCTCAACTCTAAATTAGGTGAAGTACTCGAGTCTTTAGACTGTTTTGTTGAGAATAGGATATGTCACATTTTTCATGAAGGTAACCAGAAGGCGGATCGACTAGCCAATAAACGTGTTGATGGTATTAATTTCCAGGTCGTTAATAAAGTATAACCGGTCTTAGCTATTTTTCCCAAGTTACCATTAATTCTTTCCACTCTCAAGTTTATTTAGCCTCTAATCTTAGGAGTTCGCTTTATTCTTGTTGTTTCTTTTTAATGACATCCTTGTATTATGGTATGCATGCCTCGGTTGCCATCTATGTTAGCTACTATGATTGGTCCTTGATAGAGCTTTTGAATATCTTTTCGCTAATCATAAGGAAAGGTGGCATCTTAGGTTTTTATTTAAAGATGGCATTGACATCATGAATTTTTCCCCTATGGCTCCTCCATCATTTTCCTTGTGATTGCGATCAGATGATGTCATTGATTCATGAGGTCATGCTAGAGTGGCTTCTAGACCCTTCGCTCCTTTTTTTTGTTTTATTAGTGACTGTCATTTTCCTCATACATTATCTGGCACGTCTGTATCTACAAATGGAAATTGGCATCTATGTTTTTCATGCTAAGGAAACTCGCACCATGGCTTTCTGTGGCAATGTTAAACTAGAGCATTGGAATAGAATTCTACAGTCGATCGATGATATGTCAAGAATTACTGTGAGCAAGGCCATAGGGGAAGGTGTCTTTAACTATGAATTCACATAGAGGAAAAACAGTGATGTAATTGGTGCCTTCATTGGTTGCATGGTGAGAGTGAGGGTAGAGCACGAATTCATAATCCAGCTTTGTTGTGATATTTTTGACCCTACCTAGAGAAATGGGCTCGAGCAAGTAGTTAGGAGCATTGATGATAAGCTACGGATTCCTCTCCCTAAGAAATACATGCAACTTCCACCAGGGTCACCAGACTTAGAGGTCACCTACCACCACCCTTCGCTGATGATTCGTGAGAACCTCACCTTCAACAAGGAATGGCCCATGATGGAGGCAAGTATCCATTTTCTTCTACACTAGAGGGGCATTGTGGTAGAGGAGAATAGGGCTTGGCTTACAAATTACCCAAGCGTCTCCAATGCATATATACATCCTAGGGTAGTTTTTGACAATCTGGACACCCTAAGCTTTTGCATCCCAAATTCGGAGAAGATCAGTCAGGCTAAATTTGGTTTCAAATTCCCCCTCAACTTTCATGTGGAAAATCCTAATGATATCTCTAAAGTGATTATGGTATTCCCAAAGTAAGGTTCTCTTAAATGCCAGTATTTCCCTAGGTTTTTGCTAATAGGATTGATAACAATGTATCCCTGCTAAAGGGTTTTTGTAATGGACTCTAGCGACATGGCTCAGTGGTTTGTAGTAGTTCTTAAGCATTTTGGTTTTGTATGACACTCTAGGTTTCAGGCGTATATAGACTATGAAATCTCTTTTATCATGGACTTGTAAATCGGTGTATTATGATATCAATGATATAAGATTAATGTTTGATGTTAGCTCTAGTTCCTCTGTTTTCATAAAATATGTGTTATTATCTTCTCATTGATGTTGAAAGGCCCTTTTAATATAGTAGAGATAGGGTGAGTTCTAGTGGAAGTAAAGTAGGATGGTTATTCAAAATCTTTAGTTAGATGAAGTGATTTAGTTATGAGTATGACCATAGATATTTGTTTTACACTTATGGATGTTGATGTTTCAGTATATTACGTGCTTCTTGTGATAATATTTTGATTGACTTCTCAGATTTAAAGTCTGTATCATAATTCTTGGGAATATGGAGGATCTTCTTGTGATTTTGGTTAAAGGAAGGTACTCGGTTTTGTTTATAGTCAACCAAAATTTTGAAGATAAACAGGGATGGTTACAATGAGATTTTCTTACAAAGTACTTCACATTTCACTTGCATGTGTTTGGCTTAATTAGTGGAATTTATAACGTATTGTACTTAATGTAATTGCATTAAGTTATCTGCCTCTATCCCTAGATGGTCTCTAGTTTATGTTTTCATCGCTCTATTGCTATCCGGTTTCTACACCTATTATGTTACTGTTACTATTTAATAAGGCATCTAAAGTTGGGCTTGTAGTTTTGTGGTGTTGGCTAGAGTATGATAAAAGGAACTGGTGATGGATATGTCCAGTCTTGCTTGCTGGAAGTGAGCATTCAAATCTAAAGCCATATTTCGGCCTTGTGATTGACATGTTCTCAACTTTTGGCTTTAATTCATTTTTTAATGTCCTATTTGGTTAGGCATTATTAGTTTTATGATCTGGATTTATAGAAGAGATCTTTTTTGCATCTTATGTTGGCTTATTTTATTATTTTATTAGGATTTAAGCACTAACTTGCTTTAGAAGGATTTCTCTCTTAATATTTATTATTAACCAGTTTGATTGCAAGATAGTTAGACAGGGATGAGCGCATTTGGTTTCTATGGATAATAGAAAGGAAATATTGGAATCCTTGGATTGGTGGCTTCATAGAGTGATGTATCTAATTTCTATGTAATCAAATATTTCTAATGTAAGGGAAAATCAGGATTTCTAACTGGGGTATGCCCCTTTTATTTTGTAATAATATAGGACTAAGGTCTCGGGCTAGACTAGAGGTTTTTTTTCCTCATTCTTTCCTACCAATGCCCGTTTGAATGGTGGAACACTATTGTAATTATTTTATTATGAATAATATAATATCATGGCCTTGGTTGTTTACCGATCAAAAAAATAATTAAAAAATAAAATAATTTAATTTAATAAAACTCCTAAATAATAATTATTAAATTAAATAAATATAAATACGCCTAAATTAGAATTTTAATAAAATCTTTTAAATTTAATTATTTTATTTAATCAATTTCTCAATTAATTAAATATTAAATTTTCTTTATAAAATTTCTATTAAATTAAATCATTAAATTATCTTTTAATTTGATTTAATTATAATAGAAAATCATCACAGACCCACAAGATAAAATATGAAAACCCATCATAAAGTACAAAATACCAAAACAAACTTTAGGGTCAAAATCACAAATTCACGTCACTTGATGAATTTGGAAAGGTGAAACTAACTCAGATACTTGTCCTATTTCCTGTTTAGGATTTGGACTCAAGAGTTATCTCCCCACTTATACCATTGAAATATTGTGATAAGGTATGCTCATCCTGGAAATTTAGGGAAGTTGATACTTGGTATCTGCAATCTGCATAAAATCCATGCATGTACAAACACATATATTCTAAACTAAATAGACAATGGCGAGAAGTGGTACATTGTGTAGATCCCAACTAGCAAGTGACTACGACTCCCTCCCTCAACCACATCAAGAATGTCAATCATAAAGTAAAACATACGTGTACACCATACACATGCAAGTATGGGGTAAGTATCCATATAATTGCATATAAATCATTCCTCTAACTAACATCATGAAATAACTGAAATCACTAACTGAACATACATATATCATCATTGAAATAATCATAAACAAATTAAATAACTAGCAACTCATCACATATAATCAACTAAGTATGAAATAATGTAGATCCCAACTAGCAGGTGACTACGACTCCCTCCCTCAACCACACCAAGAATGTCAATCATAAAGTAAAACATACATATACACCATACACATGCAAGTATGGGGTAAGTATCCATATAATTGCATATAAATCATTCCTCTAACTAACATCATGAAATAACTGAAATCACTAACTGAATATACATATATCATCATTGAAATAATCATAAACAAATTAAATAACTAGCAACTCATCACATATAATCAACTAAGTATGAAATAACATTTAATCCAATCTGGTAACTAGGTACTGTCAATCATAAAATATAAACAAAAAATTGGCCTAAAAGAATCTGACAATACAACAGAAATATCAAGTAGGGGTAGGCATTACAGTACATGCATATGCATAAATGTATATATACATATACCTATACATATACATATACATAAAAAAAATACACACACATATATATATGTATATGTGTGTGTAGGTATGTGTGTATATATATACATATGTATATATATGTATATACATGTGTATATATATGTATATACATGTGTATATATACACATGTATACATATATGTATATGTTTATGTATATATACATGTGTGTGTTTGCGTATATATTATGGATCTTATTTATGGTTTCTAATTTTGAAGGGATGGAGTGGATTCCCCATATTATCAATGGAAACTCTTGACCTTTTAGTTATACACTCATTTGAGAAGTTTATAAATTGGTTTTATTTTTTAAAAATACTAAAACTTAATCAAACAAATTGAATTCATTTGAAATCTAGTTCTAAAATTATAATAAAAATCTATCTCTTATAATCTTTCTCAACTTCTCTTAATTAAGTATCACAATTTTTTCTATTCAAATTTGTATTATCTATTTCTATTCAATTTTTGAGTTGTTAATTTTAACTAATTATTAATAATAAACTAACAATTTTAGTCCCACATTTTTACCTATGCCTACAAACTATTATGTGTGGAATATGAAATTTACACATGATGACATAAGAAAGAGATTTGTGATTTAATTTTTTAAAAAAATTGAATGTGAATGTTTATTCAAAATTAAATTTTTAGTAAATTGTTATTTTTGTATCGGTATAGTAAATTGTATTTTTAGATGTAAAGACTATTATATTTATAATTATTATATATTTTTAATTTTTTCTTATTATTTATTTTCCTTAAAAAAAAAATTAAATTAAATTTTTTTTAGTTATTTTATTTTAATTTTGGATTTTATTATTTTTTTCTTGATATTAAATTGTTTTCATTAGTATAAAAATAATAAAATAATAAAAATAAAAACTAGAATATTTTAGAAAATAATCTTATATTATTATTTTTATCAGTAAAAGGCCTAGGTCACACATTTTTATTATTCATTAATCAAAGTTGAACATGTATTCTCTAGTCTCATCTGAGGACAGTTGTCCACTGAAAATACAATAGATAATATAGGGCCATTCCTATATTTACACTGATTTCACTAATTAGGGCATTCCCCATTTTGCATTTTTAACTTTCATCTCAAGCTTTTCCTCATTTTATTTCAATATGAAAAGTCTTCTCTGGTTAGTAGGTCACATTCTTCCTACTTTGACTTCAAACTAAGTTGACCATTTTATTTAGCTTGCGTACCTCACTTCTTGGACAAGATCATTGTTAGAATTAATCATTCCTTAATCAATTTTCATTTGTTAATCTTAGTCATAATATTTAATGCTTCATATTAAATAGAAAAAACTAACAACTCAAGTTTAAAAACTAACCATACATTTAGCTTCCCTAAAAATAATTCATGTCTAATTTAAATTGTTCTTAAAAACCATTCATATTATATCAATGCCTATCTTTTTCTCTATTGAAGATTTTATTGATCTTACTCAAACATATGTCTAATTTATAAACTGATCTGATGATTTATGTCTAGTAATAATATGGGTTCTTCATTAATTTCATTTCTTTCTTTTATTTTGAATTTTGTTATGCTAGATGTATTTTAGCTTAGAAGAATTAGGCTTGATGTCATATCTACTATAATAAAGTAGGATTTGTGCTTGCTTTTATTCTTCATATTCTACTCATTACATATAATTCATAAATATGCCCATTACATATATTAAACCTAAGAGTCCTCATTATTCTACTTTGAATCCTAGAAGTGTAACACTAGAATGACATAACTACTATCTAGATAATACTCCAACTATAATTGTTGATAAGATTTTACCTTTGGGTTACTATAGTCTACATAAGGGCAGAAGTTTCACAATCTTTAATCCTTACTAATGTATAGTCTATATATTATACATTATAACATTATTCTTAGAATTACCTCACTACACAGTTTGAAAATCCAATGGTGTATATCATTATAGTCCTTTTTAACATAATGGGTTTTGAATTACTAAACTGAGTCTAAAATTATTTCCCATTATAGCTTGGTTGTCCTATATAATCTAGCTCATGAGAAGATCATGAAGCTTGATGGGATTCTATAGATTTCCTCTATTACTATGAATCGTTACCTTCTAATAACACAAGTAATTGCCTTTGAAGAGCTCCTTAGTTCTTTCATTTATTGGAAGATAAGACAATGATTACTAGCCTTGATTAATAAATATCATATACCAAGCAAGGCAAGAAGACATAGAAGAAATCATGAACTAAATCACAAAGCCCACAATATGATCTAATGAAAGTAAGGATGTAAAACATATCAAAATAATGTGAATCTAATACAATAGCATGCAAAGATCTAACTCCAAAATCAAAAGATGAAATGTTGCATCTTAGGTTCACCAATTTAAATGTACATGGTAAATACACAAGAAAATGTAAAGGGGAATCCAACACCACAAAAGAAAGTGTTGACATGGTTTGGTTCTCCAATTATTGTTGAGGGTTGGAAATGTGAGTCAGGGATAAGAAAGTCTAAGTGCATCACATGACTTACAAATATAAACAGAGAGGCAAGTCAAGGAGATAGGTCCTTTCAATCCCAATCCTAAAGAACTAGATCTAGAAATATTAGTGCTAACCAAATGAGAAAGGGGCACCAATGCAAACTAGGTCTAGGGAAGAACAGGGGAAATGATAACCAAATCCTTGAAAACCCTAGATGATATGATAAGATAGGGTCAGATATGTAATGTAACAAATAGATATGATGAAAGGATAAAGAGGATATAGACACACCTTTAAACCTTAGGTTTTTGTTTGATGTACTGAACATAATTGCTCAAAATCATCGGATCTAGGGCTTAGACTATGCAACAGACAAAACTCAAAAAGTGTTCAATGATCTGCTAGGGTAAAAATAGATGACCAAGGGTGATCCAATCCACATTGTGTACCAAGGGTGACCTATTCAACCTTCAAAGAATGAATGTGAAGCTATTTCTATTTTCACAATTCTGAAGAAAGAAGAAAAGGGTACTCAGATTTGTAACTTGCAATAAAAAGGGATTTTTGGTTTCTTCTTTTTGTTGATGGGTGTTTTCCTTGGTCAAATACAAATTTAGGAATTAAACTTGAATTGAAATAATTGAAATTGCATAAATATAAAGAAAATGTAAAAATTCACCTTACAATAGTAGGATCCCTTGAATCAAATGCAATTTTCTTCCTTCGCCAATTCACTTGGATCAAAAAGATGATTATGAATGGATGTAGAAGATGCAAAAAAGGATCTTGAATGGGTTGAAAGAGATCTTGAGGATGACTCCCTCAATTTATTAAATCCTTGATCTTCAATGGAGGAATTGCTTGAAGGATGTTTTAAGACTTGAAGGCATGAAAACTTGAATGCTTGAGACCTTGAGAGCTTGTATGTGTATAACCTTGGATGCTTATATAGTATTGTGTACATGCATGATATGAGATGTTGTATGATGCCAAATGGAGGAAATGGAAGGGTTTATAAATGGTTTAGAATTAACTAACTCTTATTGGATAACCTACCTAATAATTAACACCCCAAAATTAATTAGACACAAGATCCAAGCATAGAATCCAAAAGAGGGCTTGGTTAGGGATGCACTATGTCTCTAATTTTACCATTAGTAATGCACTAGAATGTTGACTAGGAAATTGAGAAACATTTGAAAATATGTAAGAAATAGGCCAACTCAGAAGCCTAAAATACCATTCAAATGCATTCCTAATGGCATCATTAGAGATACTAAAATGAGGTGCATAAAACATGGAAATTAAACCAAAAACACCCTCTCAATGCAGTTCTGATGCTTTTCCTTTCTTTTCAAGCGTGGAAATATTGCTCTTATGTTGACAAAACACACCAAGTAAACAAAAGAAAATAGATTAGTGAGGTCAAGAATACCATATATGTGGTCGCAAGAATGAGAATTACAATTTCAATTTATAGAGTTTTGAGACTCAAATGAACAAACAAGATCAAAGTCCAATTGATGAACAAGATCAAATAAGAGGACTAAAATTTTGAAAACAATGAGATTATGAAAAATGGAAGAGTTGCATTTCAAAAATGCCATAATTATGGAACTATGTGACAAATTAATTGCACAATTTTTTTGTCACAAATATGACAATTCATGACAACTTATGACATGATTGAATGTACAAATTAGCGACGACATAATTAGGGAGAAATTGTCAATCTAAATTAATAGGTAGAAGGTGTAAGGAAGTGGAAGCTAAACTTTATGAACACAAGTACAATTAGAGGAATTTGCAAATAGAGGCCATATAAATTATTCACATTTATGTTAAGGGACGTTTTGAAAAAAAGATGAGCCATAAGGGTTGGCCATGTTTTAGAGTCTACAAATGTTACCAAAATAAGATCTTATGTAAACTTATAATTTTACTAAAATGTGTGCATGCTTGTTTGAATTATTACCTCTTGAATTTCTATGTATGTTATTTTGGTGGGTATATTAAAAATCTATTTTTATATGAAAAGTTTGATAAATTTGAAGACATTATGTTTTTAGGTTGATGGAGACCTTATATGACACCTTGAAAATTTATATGACATTTAAAATTAGTAAAGGAATATCATATATATATATATATATAATATTAGTATATATTATTATATAATATTTATTATAAAATACAAATCAATTTAAAAATAATTAAATAAGTTATAATTATTTATAATTTTAAACATATTTTTAATAAGACTATGTAAATACAAATATTAAAACTAGTTATAATATTTTTTTAAAATTTTACGTTTACTAATAATATTTTATAATAAAAATCTTTAAACATATTTTTAATAAGAGACTTTGTAAATACAAATATTAAAACTTCTCATAATATTAAAAATTTTGATTTTACATTCATAAATAATATTTATTATAAATATACATTAATTTATAATATGTTTATACTAAAGTACAATAGTACATGATTGTCTTGATTTTGTCTTAAGCAATTAGTTCATTGTTGTCTAATTTGATTAGTTTTATATGTTAGTTTGAAAACATCAAATAAAAGAGATTGAAATGACTGAATGGTCATTAAATTTTTAGAGATGCACATTAAAAGGTGTGAATCTAAAAGAATAATTATATTGATAAGTGGGAAAAATTCTACTATTAATAAATAGAAATAGAAACATGGATTGGAATAGAAACATGGATTGGTGTTAAAATCTATAAAAAAGAAGATTGACAAGAGGAAGGTATTGATAAATAGAAATAGAAACATAGATTGGTATTAAGATCGATTATCTTACATATCTTACATTTTTTAGGAAACAGTAACTATACTACAAAAAAGATATATACCTTACTTCTTATTGTATATTTAAAAATTATTCAAATTATTTTACATTAACTAAGCAATATCTGATATTTTAGGATGCACATATATATAATATATTATCTTACATTCTTTTAGGAAACACTTAACTATACTACAAAAAAGCTATATACCTTACTCCTTACTGTATATTTAAAAATTATTAAAATTATTTTACATTAACTAAGCACTATCTGATATTTTAGGATGGAGTACATATATATAATATATGAAATCTATTCGACCTATTAAAACTATATGACAATTCAAGCTAGTCTTTATACTTTTAATCTTTCTTTCAACAACCCAAATTCAAATAAGCCCATAATTCTTATATGAAAATTTATTTTTATTCATTTTATAATATTTATATTTTGGCGTCCCATCATCACAAAAATCTGTGTCGATGTTTATTCAGTCATAAATACTTGTTGGTAACAACTGCAGTTTGACGTAGTTTGACTTTTTAGTTCATCTTTCTGCGTTATTCAGCGATAAATATTTGCTAATGACAACTACAGTTTGACTTTTCCATTGATCTTGTTCTCTGATAAATACCAAATGCTGTTTGATAGTTTCCAATGATCTTTCTCCGGAAATAAATACTTGCTAACAACTACGAAGCTCCACTTTTTCAAAAGATTAAAAGTCTTTAATTGAATGCCTTCTGATCTTCATGAAAAAATAAGTCTACATTTTTAACTGAATGATTATCCTTTGTGAACGCTTCTTTTCAAAATTAATAAAGAATCTAAAATTTTGGATAACTGAGAAATTGCAGACGAAAATTAAATCAATTCTAATCTCCGAACTTCAATTAATCTCTATCTTAAAATAGATCTAGATTTGCTACTGATAGCCTGTCGAGTCGATCCACTTAGACAAATATTGAAACAATCATAATCTTTTCTTCATCGAAATTTAGAAATAAATCTCCTTTTAACTCTATAAAACTAATCTTTTCTTCACCCATAACAGATTTGGGCCTCTTGTTCTTTTCGTCTCTCTTTTCCTCTGCTGAAATGTCTTCTTACAATGTATTCCCCTTATTCATTCCGTTTTTATTTATAAACTTCATATTGGCTGCTGATTTGCATCATATTCACCTCAATCAGATTTCTAACCTGCGCAACATGACAATTGATGAGTATGTTAATCATATTAATCCCCCAGCTGTGCATAAATTTCAGGTTTAATCATTTCTACTCAAACACAAATTTTTGTTAATTTGTTTCCATGAATGCATAAATTTAAATTGAATTCTATTAATATTTGTTTACAATTTATTTTTTTGGTTGTAGAACGCCAATGGGCAGACCGTGCTTTGTGTAAAATATGAAGATTAGATAGCCCTTCGATCTGGACACATTAATGTATGCTTTCACATCTTTCAGTTTTGATCATAAATATAAGATACCCGTTTTATTCATAAATATAAGATGGGTCTTTCAATATATTATAGATTAGTTTGTGTTAAGATTTTCTATCAATGTTTCGGATCATACTATTTGTATTGTTTGTGAATTGCAGAAGGATTCAAATCATCATAAATTGATGTACAAAAATTCTTCAATGAAAGTATGCCCAGAAGAAAGTGTGCCCATCTTGGAGATCACGCGTGAGAGTGTTGAAAGTTTTGGATCTATCAGAAATTTCTTAACCAGAAGATCTATTGTCCATACAGATGCTCATGTTCTGGACAATTTTGATGATAAGGTTTTGCTAGAATTTGTGTTAAATAAGTTTCATAAATGATTCGTTGAGATAAAAATAAATATAGGTAAAACAATAATGTTAGGTAAATTGTGAGTCTCTTATTTGAGAAGTTCGAATCTACTTACATTTAACTAATGGTTCCAACTACCCGCCTATCATTTACTCTTTATTAGTTTTTTTCTCCGGAGCCCTTTTTGAACCAGTTTTAAAATTTTGTCAAAAACTGAAAAAAAATCTTATGCATTTAGCTTAAGTCTGTTTTTTCCAATTTGATTATGTATATTTTTTTGTTATCAAGGTTTCTATCAATCTATTATTTTTAATCTCTATTTTTACTAATATTAGATTATAGAATTTGACTTAATTCATAATGCACAACATGCTAAAGGTTTTCACAAATGGAGTAGTAATAAGTTGGTTTAATTTTGAGAAAAACTCTATAATCAAAATCTATCTGAATTGGAATACTGTTTATATGAGTGACTTCTCACAAAGTCTCAATAGATTATCTCTATAAACATCAATTGTTCCATCCATTCTTACAAGAAATAGATTCTTGAAAATCCCTAATTTTATCTATAGAACAATAATTTGATATAAAATAGATGACAAAAAACTATACATAATCAAATCTAAATATCATTATAGATTGTAGAGATTTCATTATTTTCTCTACTTATTGATATTGGTTTATTGATTTTTTTCCATATTAGATTCAAAGACAGTGGGCAAAAGTACAAATAAGAGGCCAAAAAGATGAAGATATTATTGAAAGCACAGCCGCATTCAATGCATGGCAATCTTTCGTGGGAGCTGCTGATGATTATAGTCTCACTTCAATGTGGCTTTCGAAAAGGAAAGATGGTGTATTTAGGGAATTCATGGAAGCTGGTTTGCAGGTATGAATAAATGATCTATGAAAAATTAGTAGAAATAATACATAATATTTTCATACTAAATGAAAATATTTTATTTATTTCATTAATGGTATGTTTATTTCAATTAGCTCTTTACCCTGAATATGAAAAATTAGTAGAAATAATAATATTATTATTATACTAGAGTGTATATATGGCCTGCAGGTTTACCCAAAACGTTATAAGAGTACACGGCTTACATTTTATGTACATTATAAGGTGATAATTGAATTGTTCATCTTTCATAATATATATGGTTTTCTTATATATTCATATATGTTTAATAAATATTTTTAAATATATTTATTTATGTTACTGTTATAAATTTGATTCTTGTTTAAATTTATTATAAAATTGTATGATTTAGATAAATGGCTTGGAAGATGATTGTTACGATGTGGAGTGTGGGGCTTTTGTTCAAGTAGGGCAATTTTATCCGGGAATGCCAATTACAGATGTATCTGTTTATGACGGCCCACAAAGGGAGAGTTTGATAAGCATTAAAAAAGTAAGCATGAGTATCTCTACATTTAATATATACTAAAGTACTTTTTTAATTATAATATTTAATTCCACTCTATTGTTATTATATTTATTCTTTCGGGTTCATTTGGCAATGAATACAAGCAGAATAGGCATATGTAAATTCTTAAAATTTTGAATTCTTCATTTGGATGCATCAAATTGGAATTGGAATACGAAATAAAATAGGAATACGTATTTCAATTTTGGCCCAAAAATGAGGTTTTGCAATTCCACCCAAATAGGTGGAATTGGAATACATATTCCTATTCCAGTTTTATTTATTTTAGAAAACATAAATTTTTGGGTCCGCGAATTTCCCATCAAATTCTGGCTGAACCAAACAAGGAATAGGAATATGTACCCCCATTTTCTATTCTAGAATAAGTATTCCAGAATAGCTATTCCTATTCCCGCAATCAAACGGGAGTGTTTTGATTAGACAAATCAATTCTATTATTTGAATCATATTTGTATGGTTGTTATTTCTTACCATAATCTTTGTCTTTTTATTTTTTAGGAAACTAAGAGTGGCATTCCAGTGTGGGCACTCTATTTCCAAAATGAATATGTTGGCTATTGGCTTGCATCTTATTTTTCAGACTTAGCATTTTCTGGTGCCCAAGTTGATTTTGGAGGAGATGTAGCAGTGGCTAAAAATACTCCAGGAAATGTATTCCCAAAGACAGACATGGGCAGTGGACACTTTTCTAATGGTCGTTTCAAGAAAGCAGCTTATATTAAGAATATACAAATATATGATGCTAGTGGTAATATTATATCAGGAAGGAAAAGGAAATTTCAAGCAACTAAACCAAGTTGTTATGATATAGAAGGATTTGTTACAAATGGTGGGGATCTCATATACTTTGGAGGTCCTGGAGGTGATGTTCCCCAATGCAAAAATTAAATTATATCTCAACTAATCATCTATTATTATTTTTGGAACAATTATTACATTAATATATGAAGGAAATTTTTTGTTTTAATTACTATTTTTATATTATTTCTTTGTTTTTGGTAAGTAACATTATAAACGTTTATATTTGGCAATCATTTTTTAAAAAAATTTAAATGTTACATAGCTTTAAAATATATATTTTTAAATTAAAATGAATCAAAAAGTTATATTTGTGCACTTTTGTATTTCTTAAGATTGTATTTTATATGGTATAGACATTGATGGGTGTAGCTTCTTCTTGAGGGCTTAAATAAAAGTTCAAATATTACTTGTGATGTTGTGGTATTTGTCTCGTTCAATTAGAAAACAAATGAGAACTTATTTTCTCATTTCAACCTTCATTAATTATGTACAATAAAAAATGTCTAAATTTGTATTTACATTTAACATCAATAATATTTTTTAAATAACTTTACAAAATGAGTTAAATGTATAGGAAATGCTTTGCCATGGAAGTTTAATATAGATATGTAGAATATAACTAGACAAAGTTGGTTATAAATTTGTGAAATGTCATGTAGGTTTTCTTTTATTTACAAACCCAAGAGATCCCTCAGGAGGTTTTGAGAGTCAAAGTGATAATACTTGTATCCTTCTAAGACATAAACTATACAATTATAACTTTCAAGCCATTATATCATTTTCTTAGCCAGAGAATAATAAATATTTTTGTGTATCATCCATTTGATAATGCTATGAAATTTTGGAATTAAAATCTTTCAAATAAAATATTGGAGTAATGAATGAGAAGCGTTGAAAAAGCACTAGAGTGGAGATGAATGTTTTTAAGTTTGACATGTATGATGGAGATGAAGATATAGAGTAACGGGATGAGGACACAACTTTTTGAAGTAGGAATTTCTCCTATGTTTACTAAGGTTTCTACGCTCATTGGGTAAGAATTTATGATTCTTCTTATTGTTCAAAACTTTAATTACTTAGTGGGTTCCTTGCACATATTGTTGATGATCCTTCTAATTATTCAAAGGTATATTTCTAGGTTTGTGGGTGTCATGATAAGGTTACATTGCATATATCTTCTTAATTATGGGTGGAATCTATTGTAGCACAATCATAGTGTTCTTGTGTCTTGTGAATCTAATGGATTATTTACCATTTCAATTCATTTTCTACAAGGTATAAGTCCAATAGTAAATAAAATGGTCTTGCATTGAGAATGAAGCTTTCTTCTCTTGTAGGTAATTCATAAATTAAGAAGTCTCTACATGTAGTTGAGGGTTCTTGTTGAGTTGTCATTTTGCATGATGTTGAATGACAAGAATCCTTTTGAACTCCTCTCTTGAAAAGCTAATCAATGATCAACTCCAAGGATCCAAGCGATCTTGTGACCTACTACAATTTACTCAATTGAAGATAAATGTGTATGTTCATGAGGAGGTCTTTGCTGGTTCTAGACAATTTCTGATAACATCTTTGATCTATTGCTATTTGAAAAAGTAACCGTTGTAGTTTCACAATGCACACCCCATTTTTCTTAGAAATGGGGGCCCCTTACTTTATTTTTTAGCTTTTTGGATCCCTAGTTCTTGGTCCAAGTTTTTTTAGGGTTTTTCCTAGTGTCTTTGGCCAATCTAGATCCCAGATTAAAAACCCAAATTCCAAAAACCAAAATTATGAGGGAGAAAGTTATTTTTATTCATAAAAGTGTGCACTCGCACAACCAGAGCACCTCACCAGGTGTGCTAGTGTGCTAAGTCACATTGCAAAGCACTTCCTCTTTGAAGTGTGCAACTACGCACCTCAAAGAGGTGCACTAGGTCCTGGGTCTTTAAAACTTGGGACCCTCCACCCCTCCTCACCTTCATTTGCTTCTTTGAACTCCCACACCTACACCTGCATAGCTCCTTAGTTGTTGCATTGAGTTTCCTCCACTCAACTTTCACACACAACATAAAACAACAAACACCAAAAAAAGGTGCACAGATGTGCACCTTTTTTTGCAATAATCTTTAAATAACCTTTATAAACTTTTAAACAATTTACACCTAAGTAAAGGTGCACAACTGCACACCTTTATACCATAGAGCATCCCTTAGTAATTAAAGGGTGTGAATTTAGTGCACCCCATGAGGTGCGCTAAATGCACACCCTTTACGCTTACAATTTTTGTAAGGGTGCGCACCTAGCGCACCCCATCAGGTGCACTAGATGCGCACCCTTAATAAACTTGGGTATAAAGGAAAGTGCACCTAGGGTGCGCCAGGTGCGCCTTTTTTGCATTTTAGTGTTAAAAATAGTTTTTTCATAGTTTTCATCAATTAGGGTTTTTTGGTTTTTTTGTGTCATCATTAGGGTTTGTATTAATCTAAATAGACATTAATTCTGTGCATATTTGATGGCTTCTTCATCATCCTCCCTCACTATAAAGATGGTCTCGAAACCAGTGGTTTTCAAGTTTAAAGGTGTTCCTACAAAGTCACACTTCCAAGATGGCTATTTGGAGATTCGGGACACTGAACTTGGTCATATAGACTAGAATGCATTATTAGTATTATGCAACAAACCCATAGAAAGGTCCCTGATGATATTTTCTCTTCTCATATCAGAGCTAGTTTATGCAACATCACACCCAGCATCGGTACAATCTTTGAAATTGATCATGACACTGGCAAAAAACTATGTCTCTAAGGAAAGGGTCATAAAGAGTATAAATGGAGAGATCATGCTAGATCTCTGACCTAAGAACATAGAGAAAGTATTCCATCTCCTAAGAGCATATCAATTTATCATATTAACCTATCACTAGGCAGAAAGATGGTACAGAGAACATGTACAGAGGAAGCTTTTGAAATCATCCAGTCCTCATACCTCATTGAGAAGACTCCTCTTGGGCGTAAAGTAGGCAAAGTGGACATGACAAGGGGCTATATGAAAGAGGATATTAGATATTCTATAATACTCTTGTGTAGAGTCATGGGGTTACCAACATCAGGACACCTGAACATATGAATGGTGCATTTCATTGAGACCATCGGGACAGCAAAGATGCCAATTGATTGGGCTTTGATTCTTAGTGAGAACTTGGATGAGAAGGTGGTGACAATTAAGAATAACCGTAAGTTCTACATGACATCCTATTTGGTGTACATATCAGCTACAAGGGTGATAAACTATCTTGTGTTTAAAAAGGGCAGTATGCAAGATACAAACGCATGGCCATATATAATATATCCCCAGTTGGTGAAGAAAAAGCTTCCAGAACACAGCAAGGAATACAGGATAGTGAATGATGCTTTTTTTTTGTGATTATCTGATTCATTGAAGGGGATTATGCGAAAAGGATGTCAGATGAGGTAGCGGCCAAGATTTCAAAAGTTGGCACCTATTACATCCAATTTCAAACATTCACTTATTTGAGGGTAGTGGGTACAACTATCAATCCCAAGAAGCTCCCTAGGTATCCAACTGACAAACTTGTATTGCTAGAGATTGCTCAACAACTGTTGTGATGAAGCACAAGGTAGGAGAATCCCCAAAGGAGATGTCCTAGCCCCCAACAATATAACCCCACAGAAGAAACACAACAGAAAGAAGCAATAACACAAGATCTGATACCAAATCATAACTCTTTATTCATAAAATAATGGTTACATGCAATGTGTCGAGCTATAAGGCCTTCCTGATTACAGCCAAATACAAAGCAAGTAAAAGTTCTACAAGATCCCTCAAGATCCAATCCAAACACTAGCTAGTCCAAATCCACACTCTAGTAGAAATCTCCAAGATCTCAACTTGTGCTCACAAGCAACCAAGCAACCTCCTTGTTTCTAAACCATAACCACTAGCTCTTCTCACAAACTCACAACTTTGCCACAATCCTCCTGTAAATTGCCTCACATTGGAAACTTTTTCCATAGACTTAGGAAAACTCACTCCTCACTCCCTCCTTCTCTCCAAGCTTCTATTAAAAAGAGATCACACCTTGAAGCTTTCACACCTTGAAGCCTTCACACCTTCCTGCTTGATTAGAAATGCTCATATGCCTTACTTAAATAGGCACTTACCACCCAATGCATGATTTATCCACAACCTTCTAGAATTCCACCTACACAATATCCACAACCTTCTAGGATTCCACCTACACAATATCCACAACCTTCTAGAATTCCACCTACACACCTCGATAAATGGAATGACAAGCATTTTTATTTTATTTTTCTATTACGCCACCTATGCAACTCAAAAATAGAAATTCCTTTTTTTTTCTTTTCTTCTTTTTCCCTTATTATTTTTTTCCTTCTATTTTCATCACTTTCTCTCTCCTTCACAAATTTTTTTTTATTTATGCATCTTGTCTACATACGATAGAGTAAGGAAGTAGCATAAGATAACTTGGGTGTGGCCCATTACTATAGGACTATTTAGTGTGGTCCGAAAATAGGATATTCCATCTTTTGAGCCTAAATGGGATCAATATCCCTTGAAGGAATATAACTCTCCTCATCCTTATTTTGATAACATTGGAAGAGTGTAGTATTTAGCTGGCAAAACATTCCAACATGAAGATACAATTGAGGACCACTGGATGACCACAGTAGACAACTACGATATCTATAAAAGGGATTATTATAGAATGACTCTCTATTTGGCTGTCAGTACTTTGAAGATAAAGGTTCCTTTAAAGGTAGTGCAACAAGATATTGAGGATGTCCTTGATCCACTATATAATAGAGACAAGATTTTTGATCGACCCATTATGAATGTTGAGATTGATAAGGAAGAAAACTCAAATATTAATCACAGGACCAGGCATATCATCAAATTGACTAAGGATTGGATCAAAAGACCTTTCAAATTGGATCTAATTCCTCAAGTGATATTCTTCCATGCTATAGCTCACCCAACAAAAGGTAGAGGAGCTAAACTAACAATGCCCACTTTCACAGCTCAATCCACAGTGAGGTTGGAAATAGTGTTCCAACTAGATAGAGAAATTGGATATCATAGGGCTTAGAAGGGTAAAGGAAAGAGGAAAACAACTTCACCTCAACAAGATGAGCTAGAATAAGTAACAACTCAAGCATCGCCACAACAAGGGGATGAGAATGTACAAGGGGCTAAGAATGTACAAGGGTTAGAGAATGTAGAAGCTATGCAAACCTGAGATAATCCTCAAGTGTCACTAACTTAACAAGGGCAAGGAGGAACTAAAGAAAAAGTACAAGAAGTGTCTCTGCCTACTCAAGAGGTGCATGCTTCTCCATTGGCTCCTAAGAGAAGGAAGATCAAAACTCTAGTCAAGAGGAGACAAAAGGTGATTAGAAGAGTTATTCCTTTTTCATTAGTACCGGAGGTTATCCCAGAAGAAGGAGAAGAAGAGGATAATGAAGAAGAAGAAGATAGCCTTCCTTTGAATCGGAGGACTCATCTTGCTAGAGCAACAGAGTTAGAATGAAGATGAAGCTCCATAATTACACCACCATCCATTCCTGAGTAGCCTATTTAGTCTACCACTTTAGAGGATGAGTTGCAACAATGGATTGATCAACAAGAAAATGAAGGGACTGATATCTTTCAGATGTCAGATTTGATTTTATGTCAGTTGGCACTGAATTGGTAGGAGATAAGATAAGTGATACTCTGACTAATTAACCTCAATAGGAGGATTGAACTCAGTTTTCGTCTCAGCCACAAGGACCCGAAGTAACTCCACCATTACCAAATCAAGTTGCATTTTGTGTGGATAAAGGTTATGTTACTCCTACCCCTTCGAGCAATGAAGAATAATAGGTCCAAGCAAAATAGGAGGAAGAGCCACAACAAATACCATCTGATGAAGTGTTAGAGTAAGGGAAAATATGTGAGTAGCCTTAGCAGACTTCCCAAGAAATAGAGGTGAGAACTATGGACTCCACAGATACAAAGACTCCTGATGTGGATCTCTCACAAAAGGAGAAGACTTTAGAGAGGAGTGATTGACAGCTAACTCTCAGTTCTAAATTTAGAGCTTTCCCTGCATCAGAAACACATTCTGATGATAGTTTAACTCCTACAGACACCTAGTGAATGTGGAGCTTCTATTTTTGGTACTTCCATTCTCCTACATCATCTAATGGTTTTCATCTTCTTATTTTCTCATGATTTTTTTGTTTTAAAACATGTAAAGGCTCATGCATCCATTTAATGATATAAATATGGATGGAGTCCTACTAAGCACAAGTTAGAGAATCAGTTTGTACATAAATAGATTTGTTTTATTAGTTTAGAAGCATATGTTTGCATAAAGAGATCTCTCACTCTCAATACAAATTGAGGAGAAGATTTCCTATAAATTAAGGAATGTAATATGTATTCCAGGCTATTATTTTGATGCAGTAATATATGTTTTTGGTGCTTGCATTTGGAGTATAATGATTCTTTCCTAAGTTTGTTATATTTTGTGAATGCATGTTCATGGTGTTAGTGTAGTTTTTTATTTTTCTTATTTTGCTAAGTTTTTCCTACACTTTTAATAATCTCGCTTAGGTTAATAAAGCATGTCTTATTAGGTGAATGGTTGTGAGGTGTCACCTTCCTACATGTGAGCATCAATTAGCTATCTTAGGAAGATACTTTGCTATCTTTAGTCTGATAGATGGTTGCTCCTCATTGGTTAGTGTTGCCACCTCCTCCCTCTTCCTAGCCTATATAAGCATGCTACCTGGCTTGTATTTGTATCTCTTATTTTTGCACCCTCTTAATGCTATTTTGCTTCCAGCATTTGCATTACTCTCTTGGAGACTAACTCTATGATGCTATTTTGATATTGTATCATTTGCATTCATAGTTTAGATATTTACTCTTTGCACTAGTTTTCTGGGTTATTAATCTTTTCAGATTCTAACATGGTATCAGAGCTTTTCTATGTGCAAGAGTAGATTTTAGTTTCCTTATTTGAGAGATTCGGGGGGGGGGGGGCGAATAAACTTTATTGTAATTTTTTGAAAAACGAAGTATGCTCTTCTCTTGCATCTTTGGATGATCCTGAGAATCAAAAAAGTTTTGACAAAAATGATTTTTCTCTGGGGTTTCAATCTCAAATCTGACAACCAACTTGCATATTTGGAGTTTTCAATCAGTTTTGTAGGTTCCAGCATGCCATTGATGGACTTAAGAAGCTGATCTAGCATTTGCATGTCATATTTTAGTTGCTGCGGTCGTTTTCTGATTTTTGGAGCCGTTTTTTATTGTTAAAGGCGTCTGATTTACACTACAGCAACATCTTATGTTCATCAGAAAGAAAAACACTTTCTGGGTTTTGTTCGCAGCCCCGAAAAACCATCTGGGTATCTTTTAGATTTTGCATGCAAGCTGTATATTTTTTAGAATCGAGCATGCAAAGCTACAGCCATACCCCTCTCCGTTGGCGGTCGCAGATTTGAATGCAATTTTTCTTCAAATCAAGGGATCAGCGAATTTTCAGAGCACTTTCAGCCCAAATGGACATCACCATTGGATCCGAAAGGCCGTTTGCAGTCAGGATTCATATAAAACTTGTCATTTTTGGAGACAGAGCTTTGGGAGGCAAAAAAAATTTTACCCGCAGGGCCTTCCGTACGGATCGTACGGACACACGTCGATTTAAAAATAAAAAATAAAAAAAAGGGGCGTAGGGCCACTCCACCGCAGCACCGCCCAGCGGCCACCGCGGGGCCGCCCCTGCCCAGCTTCTCCGGCATTCGCCGCCGCCGTTATCCGGCCGCCCCCGCCGAGCTTCTCCGGCCTCCGCCGCCGTCGTTATCCAGTCATCTGCCCAGCTTCTCCGGCCTCCGCTCTCCGCAGCCGCAGCGGAGCCTCCGCCACCGCCGCGAAAACGTTAGCCCCGCCGCCGCCGCCCGCCGACGACAATCACACCACCGAGTTTTCCTCCCGGGCGCCACCGCCGCCGGCGGATATTCCTCCGATGCCGCTCTGCGGCTTTTTCCAGCAACGACGTCACTTTCCCGGCGCTAACATCTTTTTCTGGCATTGACGTTACTTTCGCAGCGCTGATGTCTTTTTCCGGCATGGACGTCACTTTAAGACTTGCTGACGTCTTTTTTCGGTGATCGAATTTTTTTGCCGGCGACAGTCTTGTGACGGGCATACAGCCGTCAAATTTAGGCCACTGTCTGAAATTTTTCAGCAAGTGCATTTTTGGAGCAGCAGTCGGTTTTTTGGCTATAACTTTTGCATACGGAGGTATTTTTTCGATCCGAAAGAAGCATCGAAAAGAGGGTTCTGAGATGGAGATGATGGTATAGGTGTTTTTGATTTTTTCTATAATCTGGTTGCCTATTTTGGCAGTCAAAGCCAGATGTTCTATTTTGCCTTCCGGGAGCCATATCTCGCTCATTCAGACTCTTTTCTGGGCTCGCCAGATATCGTTGGAAATCTGGTTCTATGAGTTATTCAGTTGCAGAGGTCTTTTATCCAGATTCTGCTCCAAGTTCTTTCTCCTTCGAGTTTTGCACTTTCGCACTTTGGCGGATTACTTGGATTTTACAGGTCCTAGAATCTCTTCTTCTGTTCTTTTGGCTCACTCTTCTTTCTGACTTCTGAGCATTGTATGCTTCTATTCTGTTGCATTCCTTTTTCTGTAAACGCACTGAGATAAAGTGCCTGCTTTTGCATATTTGGGATCTTGTACACCTTGTGTTTGTTTGTACTCACTCAGTTATAAAGTGCCATGGGGGGTTATGATGTTTTGCCATTTTGTGCTCATCCACCTTTTTCAAGTGAATTTTTCTTCCACGACATTAGCCCATGCAGTGTGTCGGTGACACCGCCCTTTATCCTGTGCTTGTACTTCTATTGCACTATTGGTGTTCCTGATTCTTCTTCTTGTAGATGTTTTTGGCATTGCATTTCAGTGTTCCTGTCACCCCTCTCCTTGTTCAACATTATGGGGGGGTTCACTTGTTGTTCTATGCTTCTTTGGTTGATGGTTCATGCCTTCTATTTCCATGGAGGTTCTACAGATCAGCATTTTGACAGAGTTTGCAGCTTCATGCTCTTTTTTGTTCCTCTCTTTGGGACATTTCCTAGATTGGAGGCTTAGTTTCCTTCATCTAGTTCTTTTTCTTGTATTGGGTACCTGATCAGGCCTTGTTGCCGGGACCCATTTCTACATCCACCTAAGCTTCGCTTATGGGGAGGTGTTAGTGTAGTTTTTTATTTTTCTTATTTTGCTAGGTTTTTCCTACACTTTTAATAATCTCGCTTAGGTTAATAAAGCATATCTTATTAGGTGAATGGTTGTGAGGTGTCACCTTCCTACATGTGAGCATCAATTAGCTATCTTAGGAAGATACTTTTCTATCTTTAGTCTGATAGATGGTTGCTCCTCATTGGTTAGTGTTTCCACCTCCTCCCTCTTCCTAGCCTATATAAGCATGCTACCTGGCTTGTATTTGTATCTCTTATTTTTGCACCCTCTTAATGCTATTTTGCTTCCAGCATTTGCATTACTCTCTTGGAGACTAACTCTATGATGCTATTTTGATATTGTATCATTTGCATTCATAGTTTAGATATTTACTCTTTGCACTAGTTTTCTGGGTTATTAATCTTTTCAGATTCTAACACATGGAATGTTATTTAGCCAAAAGTTTAATTGTGTTATTTTGATTGTGTGATCTTTTAATTCTGATGTTTGCTATGGGTCTACAAATATCACTAATGTACTTAATTTGAGAAGAGATCATCTATATTGTTCCTACAAAGATTTTTGTCTCACATAAGCACACTTTCCATGGCCTTGCAATCTGATGAAAATTGGAACATCTTACAGTTACTGAATTCCCATCGACAACTGCATCAGTGGAATTAAGGAAGTGTTGCTCCTTCTTTCATTGGTTACCTATCTATCTTTTCAAAGTCTTAACTCACAGATTGATTGTCTTCATAGCTTATGTCTGTTAGGAATTTACTTTTCAAGTTATTTGCTTAAACTTCTTATTACCCTATCTTTGTTATTTGCTTTACTAACCCTTGGTTAATTTAGGAATTCATACAGTTGCATTGTTTGAACCAGCAAAGGCCTCCCTATGAACCTTGGAGTTGATCCTAGATTAGCTTTTCAAGAGAGGAGTTCGAAAGGATTCCTGTCGTTAAGCATCATGCAAAATGACAACTCAACTGTAACCACAAAATAGATATAGTTTTGACCTATTTTATATTTAATGATGAATGCAATTTATCAGTGCAACTATATGAATTCCTATTTTTTCATGCCCAAAATTCAACAAGGCAAAAACACAACTAATTTTTTTTTAAACAAGAGAGAAATCTGAAGGTAAGATACATAATCAATTCTTAAACTTGGAGGTGCTAAGGTTAGATGATGGGACAGAGTTTGTTCTACTCAGAATTTGGATTTCAAGATTCTTATGAGATGGTCACCCGGTTACTTATTATTGAATGCAAGTTAAGTTTTAAGATGTTACAGTTATAAGCCCTTCACCTTAAATACTCTAGATTAAGACACTTTGCAATGCATGTGAAAATTCAATTTTCAAGACAATGGTTCTAGGGTATAGTGTCATGCAAATATTTTATGAGTATCCTGATTGTTTTTCGAACACATGTTGCCCTACCACAACTTACTTACGCATCTACCCATATGTCTTCCACTTCATTTAGTTGCATAAATATATTCCTCTTTGAAGAACTTCTTACTGTCTATTTTTTTTTCTTTTTTTTACTCTGATCATTTGATTATGCACTACTATCTATGTCTTTGTTATTATTTATTTGCATTGATTCTTTTTATTTATTTAATTGTTTATTTAATTATTTATTTATTACTAATATTATTATTACATTTCTTTTAATTTACTAATTTTCCCCATAAATACTAATCTTATACCCTACGCACTTACCTTACCTTTTTTAAGACTAAGCCCTAATTAAGTTATTTAACCAAACATTATATAAAAATATATATATTTAATTAGAACTATTCCTAAATCTATGTTACAAGGCCACCCCTTAGCAATCATCTTTAATTAACACATGCATAAAAATATTAAAATACAATTATCCTTAACTAATTCAAGTACCCAAATTTCATTAATTTCTTAAGACTACTCCTAACTACCTCTACCTAATAAAATAAACATTTTAAACTTTTAAATTTTAATTCTTCTATTAAAATTTTCTAACCCCCTAATCCCCATGTTATCCCTTCTACCTTAGCAATGCACCAAAATTCAAACAAAAAATAAAATAAAATTTAAAACTAAACAAACTTACTTTACCTACCTACCCCTACCCCCTAACTAACTACCTTCCCTTTTTCCAACGCCCCCCACCCTTCCCTCTCTCTTCCCATGTGGGAAAGAGGAAGGAGGAGGAAGGCATGCCTTTCTAAGGTGCCTAAGAAAAATAAATGCCCCCCTTTAATGGGAATGGCCGCCTAGTTAGGGGAGGGGAAAGGGGTTGACCTTAACCCCATTAAACTTGTTTTTTTATTTAAAAATTTCTTCTTTTCATCATACCATGACAAGATGGGTGTCAAGTCACCTCCTAAGATGGGGAACTTATGTATTTTTTTATTTATTCTTTTAATTATTTTATTATTGTTTGACTGGCATAGTACTTCTTGCAACCATATGACATTAGAATATATATTTTTGTGTTTACTCTTGGGTAGCCTTCATAACTATGATAGTTGACATTTATAATTTTATATTTCTAGGGGTAAAATATGTTTATTTTATTCTAGTATTATTATTCTATTGACTGTAATTTTTTTTGGAGAATAGATTTAGTTTCCATACATTTTCCAACAAGTAAATGTGCACCTATAGGCTTCTATGAAGTTAAACTTTTGCCTAGTTTCTTCATACATTTTCTATAATTGTTTATACTTGTGTTGATAAAATTTAAAATTGCATAATGCATTATAATACCTATTAAAGCTAGCAATCTAATGTATTACACAAAGCAATTAACATAATACTAAAAAATCTAATTGTAAGATATTCTAATATGGATGTAAATGAAATCTTTATTTGTTGGTAAATCCATAAACATAAAGTATTCAAATTTCATAATGATTTTCATTTCATGATTTAAACTAAATATGAATCTATTATCTTTTGAATATATATTCTACACTATGTGTGAACCAAGATCTATCACATAATACATCCAATTATTTCTATGAGCATGGAGAATAACATAACAACAATGGATAGTCTTATTTATCATACTAATGTATGAATTGATGCTTAACTTTCCTCTTCAATACATTCCTATCCAAGATTATGAACCAACCACATCAATACAATAAATCTTTCTTTCATAATCCTCTCAACTTACATCCAACATTTATCAAGCATGCACACAAGGTCTTGAAATCACCATATCAAGATATACAATTGGAGGGACCTTTTATAATACATAGATGATTCACAATTTCTTTAATGACAAATGAATGAAAATAATAACAAAAACCTTATAGTACAAGCTAATTCACATAACAAGATGGAGTTAATTTCTTCATTCCAACACAATACAATAGAGTCTTCTCTCCTATGCAATGAATAGACTACATGAACTCAAAGTTTCCAAGATCGTCAAGTAAAACCTACAAAATAGAGACAAAAATGGGGAACCATGGAGGCTCACCTCCCAACCTAGGCCTCAAGGAGGCCACCCATCGAGCTTGGGGAAACAAGGCACAAATGGTTGCACACCTTCACATTCACATACCATGCAAACTATAACAATCACAGTTCAACACAACACAATACAACCCATCCCAAGGCCTGCACATAGATTCTACCCTAGAATCAAGATATAGGGTGAAGGTGGGCTCTGTAGAAGTTGATGAAAGCCAACTTCACAGCTCGCCAAGATCACCTGCATGCAAATAACCTGTCGAAGGGAAACCAAAGAAGGTAGAGGTGGAGCTTGGAAAAACTAAACGAACTGAGAGAGGAGATATTGCAAACAAAGAAAAATGTACTACTATACAATATGCCTTGAAAATGAGTTATGAAATACAATGAGAGAGCCCGAATATAAAGGCCTCAAGGAGACTTCTAGAATAAGCTAGAAGATGCTAGGAGATAAGGTTGACAACTAAGCATACATCCACAAAAGGTGGAATATCCTTGAACAAGGTGAGAGGATAAGTATGACTTAGATAGGAACAAACTCTTGTGTTGTCAACAACTCCAAGACTACAACTGCATTAACCTAAGTAAACTTAAGTAAAATAATCAATAATTAATAAATAATTATTTACTCTAACACCCCCCCTTAAGTGCAACTTAGGGGAATGCCTTAAGCTCACAACAACTAAGATGAAATGCAAAATGGGTCCCGACAATGAGGCCATGTTAGGTGCCCATGTACAATGCAAAGAAATGCAATCTCTAAAAATAAGGAAAGAGAGAAAACTACATGGGAAAAACCCTCCCCCAAAAAGAGGTAAGAAAACCTAGTGAAGGACTGAAGAAGCCTCCAAATAGAGGAATGTCCCAAAAAATAGGAACAAGAGAAGATCATGAAGAGCATCACTAAAGCATAAAGAAGCCACAAACTCTGTCAGAAAGAAACTACTGATCTGAAGAACCTCCATGAAAAATAGAAGGCACAAACCAAGTGTGTCTATATGGTAGATGATCCATCTCACCAAAATGCATAGGTAGCCAGCCACTGCAATCACCTAGTATAAAGGATCAACCACTGAATACATAGCTCACACTATCAAATCATCAAACCAAGGAAGCATTAGAACAAAAAAATAACCCCCCTTAATGCAAACAAGGTGAGATGATAGGCAATTGAGAAAGTGGGCCAAAATCCTCTGCATAAAGAACCAAAAACAACGAGAGAGTTGAAAAGGTACAAACACCTATAAAGACACAATCATCGACTCTGCATGGGGCTAATGTCATGGAAGGGACACTCACTTGACAAAGGAAGAGGGCAAAAAAATGGCAACAACTATCCCCCCATGGTGCTTTATAAAATAGTGCAAGTAGAACTATCTCAAAACAACGTTCCTGAACCCGAAATGCAAGAGTAGCACTTTATCTCAGTGTGTTTACATAAAGATGCTTACAAATGATATCAACAATGATTAGAAAAGGAAAAAAGCTTATGCAAAAAATAGTATAGCCCAAAACAAAACATCCCATGCCATGAAACGATCCTCAAACCTGGAACGCCCAAGATATCCACCATAGAGAAAAAAAAATGCCAAAAATATGATAGAAAGAGCATGAGGCAAAATCTAAAGGAAATGATAGTATTTTTGAAAAGATGACAAAATCAGCTTTCCAAAAATATTACATTTTCAAAAAATGGAGATGGGACACAAAAGATATGCTTGCTAGAGTGAAAATCAAAACTTCAAACTTTGACTGCAAAATTGAGCCATAAAACTACATCAAAACCTAAAAATACCTACACCAATGTCTCCATCTCGAAACCAACTTTCTGGCATTTCTTTCAAATTGAAAAAATATCTCCATATGCTCAAGTTATGGCCAAAAAATGCAAGTAGGTCAAAAAGGATCTTAAAGTGCTAGCAGGGGTACTAATGCAAGGTGACACCATGCTGACATCAACAAACCACTATGTTAAAATTGACAGCCTTGCAGCTGTTGTCGAAAAAAAGAGCCACGTGGTGTGCCATGTGGCATCCACATGGGAAGATGTTGAGCTAGCAGGTGACATGGTAGGGTCTACGTGGAAAGTGCCAACATGGCACCTGTGCCACATAGCACCCACAGACTAGTGCCAACTATCCTAGAAATGTAGATCCACGTGGGCTAAGACTGCTGACTATGTGCATCATTGGTGGGTGACAAAGAGGTAGAAAACATTGACAGAGTGCAAAACAAAGCAGCATCAAGGGCAAAGAAGACTGGGGCACCGTCAAGAGGGCAGCGAGCTAGCCAAATAGTAATGGTCACAGAGCAGTGACTACCCAACAGCTACCCTACGGCTGCACTATCAAGGGCGGTGGTGCCTTAGTAGTGCATGGGTGACACCATGATGGGCACTAGGTGGTACCATGGGGTTTCAATTTTTTTAATTAAAAAATGCATTTAATTCATCTGTACAGGTCCGAACGGCACTTGAACTAAAAAAAATTAGCTCTCAGAGCTCCTATCACTAAAATCAAAAAAAAATATATGAATCCTGAATGTAATGGGCCTTCTAAACTCAATGGAAACGTCCATTTAAGCCCAAAGGGCTCCAAAAAAATGCTCTTCCCTCAGATTGAAGAAAAAATCACAAACAAACTAGGGTTTGTGTCTCTGAATCATGGCTTCAAAAATCCTTTAGCCTAGAAGCAGTAGGGAGGCTCTGATACCATGTAGAAGTTGATGAAAGCTAACTTCCAGCTCCGCAAGATCAACTGCATGCAAATAACCTATCGAAGGGAAACCAAAGAAGGAAGAGGTGGAGCTTGGAAAAACTAAATGGACTGAGAGAGAAGATATTGCAAACAAAGAAAAATGTATTGCTTTACAATATACTTTGAAAATGAGTTATGAAATACAATGGGAAAGCTCGAATATAAAGGCCTTAAGGAGACTTCTAGAACAAGCTAGAAGATGCTAGGAGATAAGGTTGACAACTAAGCATATGTCCACAAAAGGTGGAATATACTCAAACAAGGTGAGAGGATAAGTATGATTTAAATAGGAACAAACTCTCATGTTCTCAACAACTCCAAGACTACAACTAATAAATAAATGCATTAACCTAGGTAAACTTAAGTAAAAGAATAAATAATTATTTACTCTAACAGGTTCTCTCTCCATGAGGAGAATTTCAAATCCATGAATCACATGTATTCACATATTCTTATAAGTAACATGCCCTTTTATGGCTTTACAATGTCTTCCTTCTTCATACACCTCCTTATACCTCCCAAGAATGCAAGTAATCATGAAGTCCATACTCCATTAGAACACATCAAAATCATCTCCACACATGGAAGAGTTTTCTCAACTACATGGGTGAGCCCAACTAACCCCTTCACCCAAGCATCTCTTCCCTCCCAAGGGTGAGTGATGCTTCACACCCATTTTACACAAAAAATTAACATGAACAAAACAAGATTCAAGAAGGAAATCTCATAAAAATTCTCACATTCAACACACATACCACAAGATTCTTCACAAAACCACATCTACTCCATAACAAATTTACAATGCAATGAAGAAACACCATATCAAATCTATAATGAAATGAAGAGACACCATGGATCATGGATACCAACCTTACTCCAAGCAATGGCAAAAGAAAGTTGTAGTAGAGCTCCTTATCCTCTTCCTCCAAACCCTAAATGTCTCTAAAGTTAGAGAGTGAGAAAGTGGGTTTCTAGTTTGGCCATGCCCCTATATATGACTCCCATTTTCGGATTCAATATAAAATGCATTATTTTTAGGGTCTCCTAAGTCTTCTAGGCACCCTTGTGGTCACTATTGGCCCCCTAACTTAAAGTATTATCATGGGTAGGGTTTATTTTCATCACAAATTTACCTTAGAGCTACTTTTTGACCCTCACAATGCTAGGTAAAGTCCAATTCCAATTTTCTTATGAGGTAACCCTTGTTTCCCTTACTAAATCTAGGTAATTAAGTCTAATTCATAATTAAGGAATTTAACTTGAGATAAGGTGGCTACATGATCCATCTTCAGAGAACATGTCATTTCCACATAACGAGTACAAGTGTCAAGTGACACACACAAAATTTCACTATACATCACACATGACATGTTCTGAATCTACTCATGAAATACATACTACACACATACGTCTCACGTTTACAAAATAAACACATCACAATGAGGTTTACGAATCTTACATACTACACACATACGTCTCACGTTTACAAAATAAACACATCACAATGAGGTTTACGAATCTTCTAAAGATTCACTTTGGCAGTGTCATATTAACATGTGTTTATACCTTGTTTCCTCATTATGTTTCCATGGTTCCTTTCCTGCACACTAAACTCGAGCATCAGTAATCCAATGAATAGTCCCATATAAAATACATATGAAAGTAAAGATACATGATAAGTTTCATTATTCTATATTTCACATATAACACATTGCACAATTAACTTCCTACTCTCCATCATTTTCTCACATACATTTAATCATTAAACCTCAAAATCTGAATATTACTAACTTTCCTAACAAGATCAATTTAAGCATTTTGAATCACAAAATAATTCCATTTTCTATCATAGTAGTGAAGTGTTGAATAAATATCCATTAATTCATCTATTATGCCAAATTAAACCCTAATACAGATCATAATGGAAAATCACAAGGTAAATATCATCAAATAAGTAGCAAAATTTATTGTCCATCAAGTATCAAAATATATGTTGAGATATCCAATTTTAAATAATAAAATAGAAATATAGTATCTATACTATGATGGGTCGGGGTGAGGCCTCACATATTTTAACCAAGTGTGAGAAAAGAAAATAACAAAGACAAGGTAACGAGAGATTAAAGAAAATAACTTGAAAGAGAAATTCCTAATGGGCATAAACCATGGTAACAACACGTTTCCAAATTAAACCATCAAAAAGATCAGGTAGAAAACTAATAAAAATAGGAGCAACACTTCCTTAATTCCACTAATGCAATTGTCAATGGGAACACAATAATAACTAAAAGATGTTTCATGTTTCATCAAATCACAAGGCTACAGAAAGTGTGCTCATGCAAGACAAGGTGCTATGCAAGAACAATAGGTGATCTTTTCTCCAATTCGTTACGTCAATGGAATTCATTAACATGAGGCAAACACCAAAACTAAAAGGTCACACAATCATAATAATGCAATAAAACCATTGGCTCCATTATTATTCATGAACATGCATTCACAAAAAAAAACACACTCTAGCAAGAATAACTACACTAACAATGAGAGCACCAATAGCATATATTATTGCATCAAAATAATGGCCTAGAGAACATATTACATCCATGTATTTATAAGAAATTATCTCCTTCCTTTTTGTTAGGAGAGAGAGTTCTTAAAATGTGAACACATGCTAAAAGCTAATAAAAATAAATCTAATTCTACACAAACTAACTCTCTAAATGGTACTAAGTATATCTCCACCCCTATTTATATTCATTAATGGGTGCATGAGCCTTTACATGAGATAAAAGAACAAAATAATGAGAAGATAAGAAGAATGCAAAAGTAAGATGATCTAGAAGTCTCTGGAAGCTCTAAAAATGGAATCTCATCCTTCTCTAGGCATGTCTAGGAGTTGAACTATTGTCAAAATGTGTTTCCGGTGCATGGAATGCTCTAAATTAGGAACCGACAGTTAACTATTGGTGCATTTCTTCTTACTCAAAACTATCAACACACCTCTGTGAAAAGCGCACCTACACACCTAGGTGATAGGTTCCAAAAATTCAAAAATCTTCTAAGTGTCAAAAATGAATTTCCAGCATCACAATGATGTTTGGGTGTTTTCTCCTAAACTCTTATATTACTTCCACCACTTGGGAAGCCTCTAGAACATCCAAACTCTCATATTTATCCTTTACTGATTATCGGTAATTACTAACTTCAATTCGAATTGTCACAAAATCTTCAAGCTTTGTGTCTAGCTCCAATAACACCGCTTCAATCTTGAATGCATGTCTTATGTCTTCATCTGATGAAGCATCCTTGAATGTTCCTCAAAATTGTTGGACTACTAATTGTGTCACAATAATCTTGGTTTTAGCCTCATCTTCAAAAATCTCAAGGAAAGTAGCATTGTAGTACGTTTTCACTTCCAAAAATAGCTCTTGAGTCTAATCCGTAAGCCTCTTAATCTCTAAATTTAATCCTTCCATAATCTTATTCCATGTTGATATCTTCTGGATCTAGTCATCGAGTTTGTCTAGCTCCTTAGCAATATATACTTCCATCAACCTATGATACCTTTGACTCTTTATTGATTTAATTTCCTGTAGGTCTTTAGCCTAGGTGTGTACTTCATCCATTAGCCCAAAATCTTGGTTCACTATGGAAACCAACTTTTCGGCACTAGACTCAATGTGGTGCAACAAGTTCAAATTACCCTGTATTATCTGTACAACTTTCTCCTCAAATTTTTCATGCCATTGTTGACATGCTTGCAAAAATGGATCTAACCATGCTTTACCTATTCCTCTTCTCTCTAATACCACCGCAAGAGTAATCTCTAGATTTTCTAGGTTGATTGGGCCCACAACTTCATGCAGATAGCCTCTAAATAGCTCATTTTTATTCTACGGTGCTATCAACTCAGACTCATCTCGTTCCATATGCCTAAACACCTCTTTCATACCCGTAGTGATCATCACTTTGGTTGTGTATACCATGGGTCTTCCCAACATGACTTCCTTGATTTGGTAGTCTTTAGGAGTCATTTCTTTAGTGTTAGCATGTGGAGTAGGAATGACTATATCTGCAAGCAAGTCTTGATCTTGGTTCTTCATTATGAAGGCCAATGTTCACACATCACCCTTAGGTGGCTTGGGCTTCTTGATTGTTTTTACTAATTCCTATGTTCCCTCCTCAGCTATTAGGCCCAACTACCTCTTATGGAAAAACATAACCTCCCTCTTCATCCATGTCGGTGTGGTGCCCATGGGAGACATGTACTTTGCTAGAGGTTGGTTGTACTGCAGGCATGTTTCCCTTATCAGTCCTCTCTGGGTCTTCTCCTATTGAGAAAGATCTCTAGTTTGAGTCTTTGTATCTGGTTGGGCTAAAGTCCTAGCATCTATATCTTAAGGATTTTTTTGAGGCTCTTCAAGTATTTTCTCTTCCTCAAATACTTCATTGGCATGCAGTTGTTGGGGCTCCCCTTTCTCAGTTGCTTGTTCTTCTTCTTGTATAGGCCAGGAAGTGGAATCATTGAACCTTTACCCAAAAATGCCAAATCTTAAGATGGTGGTGGTGGAATTCCCAGAGATCCTTGAGGTAGAGGCAAAAATTGATTCAAGTCCTCTCCTAAGGGTTCACTCATGGGAGTATCTCTTATTTTCTCTCCCACCATCTTAATGCCCACTGGCATGAAGTCAAATTCAAAGACATCAAAGACATCAATTTCTTGACCTTCCATATCATCTATCCATTTTTGTTGCTCATATTTTGATGTTGATACCTAGATAAGCTCCCTTGGAGTAGAAGGAGGTGTCATTATGGAGCTTCTTCTCCTTTCTTCCTTTGTATCCCTAGCCAAGTGGGTTCTTTGGCTTAAGGGGACAAATTAAATTTTCTCCCCTTGTTCTTCATCCTCTACTTCCAAGATGCTCTTAGGAACTTGTGGTGATGGATTGTTTTTCTTCTTTAGTCTCCTTCTTTGTGTTCCCACCATAGTTGATTTAGTTCTTGTCTTCTTTGGAGAAGAGGGGGAGGCTTCTTCCTCTTGAGTTTCTACTGGTAGCACCCTCTGCTCTTCTACCTATTCTTCCTCTATTTTTTCCAATTGCGGAGGTTCTTGTGGTTCTTGGGTTGGCTCTTGTATAGATTTGGCTTGAGGCTCAACTTGTTGAGGTTGTACCTATTCTTGCTACTCTTGAGCTTGAGTTGTTTTCTCCCTTACCAAATAATATATTATCTTCCTTTTTGTGCCCCTGCCAGCTTCAAAGTACTCAATCTCCCACTCATGCCAGTGTACCATTTCTGGCCTTACTAGGGATTGAATGGGGAAGGTTGGTGCTATGACTTTTGCACCTTTACCTTTAATTGGTCATGTTGTAGCTTTTAGGAGTATGGCCCATGGAACTCGATCCAACCTGAATGACTTTTTGATCCATTCCTTTGTCAACTCGATTATGTGCCTAGCCTGATGATTTATATTGGCATTCTCATCGCTCCCTATTTCATCATTCATTATAGATCAATCATGAATTTTATCCCTATTTTATAATGGATCCATGACATCTTTGATGTCCTTTTCCACATCCTTAAGAGGGATCTTTATCTTCAACACCCTTTTTCTAAATATAGATTCATCCTAAAATAGTTCCTTATATGGACATCATAGTCATCTACAATGTTCATCCAGTGATCCTCCAACACATCTTCATGTACAAACTCTTTCCTTGCTAGGTGTTGTACCATGTCAATGTTGTCAAAGTATGGGAAAGTGGAGTTGTATTCTTTCAAGGGATATTGATCCCACTCATAGTCAAAGGTAACAATATCTTGCTTTTTCTCCACCTCAAAAGCACAAATTGTGATGGGCCAGACCCATATTTTCTTATGTTTTTTTCTCACTCTCTCATATGCAAAATTGAGTTATCATGAAATTTCCAGTAGGATGAGCCTATTAGATGGGTATCTTGGGAGCTTCTTTGGGCATAGTAGAGTACCAACTACCCTAAGATAGGTGAAAGTTTTGAACTAAATGGAATAGGCATAAATTTTTTTAATCCTATTTTTTGCCTCTACTAACATTATTTTGGTGTAATCACCTTCAATGAACCTAATGATTAAAAAGATGAAGAAATTCTATACTTTGCAGTGGAAGCTTCTTCTTCACCAATTGTGGATAGATGACATAGGGCCAAGAATTTGCATCTTGCATGCTTCCTTTTTTATAGAGGCTTGGGTAATCTATGGTTCTAGTTGCCAACAAATACACCATGTATGATGTCATGTAGAAACATCGGTCAACTTTGACAACTACTAACTGCTCATGCAAGTTGTTATTTAGGATGGTATCCCAATCAATTGGCATCTTTGTCATTCTGATGGTTTCAATAAAATGGACCATCTAGGTTTGAAGGTTTCCTTCTATTGGAAGTCCCATAGCTCTTCTCAAAAGAACAATTTCATATCTAATGTCATTCTTCATATACCCCCTTGTCATATCAACTTTATCAACTTTGCGGCCAACTAGTGTTCTATCAATCAGGAAGGAGGATTGAACTATTTCCTTTATTGCCTTCTCATTTTCCCTATACCATCTTTTGGCCCCATCATATGAAATCTACAAATATTGATCTACCCTTGGTAGATGAAACACTTTCTCAATGTTCAGGGGTCAGAGTTCCAAGACTATTTCTCCCATGACACTCTTGATGACCTTTTCTTTGGATACATAGTGTTCTGCAAGAGTCACTATCAATTTTGAAGATTGAACTAATGTTAGGTGAGATGCTATGTTCACAAGGCCTAAGTGCAAGAGTCTTGACACCATTGTAGGTATTTCTCTAGGCTTGTTGTGAATTGTGAGGAACACATTCAAATAAATATGTCCCAGTTCTATATCATTTATCTCTGAATGTCCATCTTGAAACCTTGATTTTCTTGGTGCCCCTTGATACTCGAAAGCGACTATTTTTGGAGCCATCTTTTCTGCCATTGAAGAAGATGATGATGTCATCTTATCTACACAAGAGAAGTAATCATTAGTTAGAAATTTAAAATTCAACCAAAGACAAACCCTAAGTAACTCTAGAATAAGTCAAAATGAATCAAAAATCAGTCAAAAACTAGTCCATTCTCCCAAAATGCCCTGTTGTGCACTTCAGCGCACCTAGTATACCCTTAGAGGTGCACTAGTGCATCATTTTAAGCCCTGAAATGGATTTTGTGTGCAGTGTGCACATGCACAGCTATGCACTGTGAATGGCAATTTGGGGAGGAGCTAAGTTTTCTCCAAAAGGATGGAGATGCACATGTGCAAACTTTCATAATGCCTTAGGATTTTGTTTATTTTTTGGTGTTTTGTGTTTTGATGTTACACTGTGCTTTAGGTCAAAGGTTAAAATGTTTATCTTTGTTTTTAAGGTTTTTTTTCTAAGCGGAGGTGTGCACATGTGCACCTTCTTTAGGATTGCTAACCTTTGTTAATGTTTATGCAGGATGCAGAGAGCTAAGAGAAGTGGTGGAGGAGCACACAGTCAAAGGGTGTAGAGGTGTGCTTCTAATTGATCAGCAAGAGCAAGTGAGGAGGGTCAAGGGGCCCGAGGTCTTATATAGACCTCGAGCTTAGTGTGCACCTATGCAGGTGCGCACCCTCTAGAGTTGTGCACATGTGCATGTGTACATGTGCGCATCTCCAAAAGGAGGTAAAATATGCACTTGTGCACATGTGCAGGTGCACAAGTGCACAAGTGCACTAGTGCATACTTAAAGAAATTTCTTCCACAAAATATCTCTTTTTCCTAATTTTTGATTCTCTGGACCTCCCCAGTCAAATACTAGGGTTTGACCTAGAATCCTGGGGGAGTCAAGAAGTGATCTAGACTTCGGACTAGGAGCCTGGTAGGCAAGACTTAACTAGGGGGTCCCCATTTCTAGGAGAAATGTGGCATGCATTGTGAGACTACAACAAATAGCTCCAACAAAAAAGAAGAAATGATAAAGACATTTCTTCATCAACAAGCATTCTTCTAACATGTGTCAAATGACAACTGAATTTTGAATACTTCAAGCAACTTTCAAGTCCCTTAATAGTCAAAACTTCAGAATCTCAAATCTTCAAGCTCAATATATGCTCAGTGTACTTATTTCCTTTGACTTCTTGAGGTGTGGTCTATCATGAGTTTCTAGAAACTTGGAGAAAATATTCTATTGCATTGTTCCATTCATCAGGAATCCTCGTAAAACTTGTTAATCAATCACTGTCTAACTAGATGAGAGAATCTGTTCTGAGGGGTCTTGATTAGTTATCAATTTTGTATTTTGAATCCTTGGTAATATATTTTGAGTTGCTTCATAGAGCTCATGTGTTTCCATTTGATTCTTCCTTGAAGCCTTTTGTATATTTGGTGCATAGCCATTTTGGAGTGTATATCCCCTTCGTCAGATTACCTTTTAGGATCATATGAATCTTTATTTTAACACCATCTATAAAAAAAAATTATTTCCTATATACCCTGATCACACTTAGACTATGTGGCCAAGGAATTGGTGTCATCTACCATATTTGTTCTTCAATTTGATAACCCTTTCGTTTCTCTTTTATTGAACTTTTGGGATACTCTCATGCCAAACAATTATCTTAGCAGTTTGTTGAAGAGACCTTTTGTTTGAACTGACAAGTTTGGATAATCCCTCGCTAATGTCAACCTAGATTTGAAAATCTTTGAGATAGTCAGTCATTAAAGTTTGTAAAGTTTGAGAGTTATCGATCTGCAACTCAAATTTTAAGACTAAAAGTCCTTTACAACTGTGAGTAATATCTATTTTTAGTTGGTACAAGAAAAAAAATCATCTGAATGCTTTGACAAAGAATACCTCTTCCCTAAAGTTGAAACCAAAAAGAGTGATCTATTAGATGTGTCAAGAAAGAGTCTTGATTCCATCTAACCCCCAGACTGACAAGAAGTGATAGGCACAACTTTAAGTAATAGAAAGTAAATTTA
Source organism: Cupressus sempervirens (assembly GCA_028749045.1). Classification (NCBI taxonomy): domain Eukaryota; kingdom Viridiplantae; phylum Streptophyta; class Pinopsida; order Cupressales; family Cupressaceae; genus Cupressus; species Cupressus sempervirens. The sequence goes on from CM053787.1 coordinate 396,358,670, forward strand.
TTTTTATTTTTTGAAATGCTTTCCACTTTTAGGGCTTGAAGTAATGTTTTAGGAATTGTTCATTGACTGGAAATGGGACCAATTCCCCTTGTAGAGAACTTACCCTAAAAGTATTTTCTTCCAAAATCTCTGCAATTTGACAAGGGCCAATCCACAAGCGCTGAAATTTAGTGTGACTACCTGACTTTTCTTTTGCCTTGTCCCATAGGAGAACAAAGTCAAAATTTCTAAAAGATTTAATTATAGCTCACTTGTCAAACCACTGTTTGATGACAACCTGATGTTTCACCATATGCTCTAAAGGGTTGTCCTTTTCTCATCCAATTCCAAGAGATTCATTAATCTGATTCGAACTCTATCAGCATCCTCAACATACCCCCCTCATGGATTTCAAAAATAGAATCCTAAGATTGAGTAGGAATACTAGTTCCTGTTTGTAGACAAGTAGATATGGAGATGTTCCCAAAGCATTTTTAATCCTGACTATGTTCGTCCAAAATGCATATTTTAGCTAAGTGTGCCAATCTTTTGGGTTCCCTTTAGCAATTTCTTTATCACTCTGATCAAGTTCTTATTGGTGGACTCAACCACACCATTCCCTTGGGGATAGTAATTAGGTGAGAACTTGATTATCACTTGATTATCTAGTGCCCATTGAGTAATGAAGATAGATGCAAAAGATGACCCATTCTCGCATACAGGGAAGAATGGCATTCCAAACCTTGTGACAATGTGTTCTTCCAAGAAATCAATAACCAATTTTGTTGTGCAATTTTGAAAAGTCTCAGCTTCTATCCAACACATGCAATAGTCTGTAGCTATGAGGATGAACATATGTCTTATATATGATGGCGGGTTTATTGGTCCAATAAATTGTAGCCCCCACTTGTTAAAAGGGTCTACCTACAACACAGGTTGTAGTGGCATAGATGGATGTCTCTATCTATTAGAACTTGTCTAAAAAATGTGGCAAGAATGTACATGTTCAAATGTATCCTTGAAGATGGTAGGCCAAAAGTAACCTAATCTCAAAATCATGTAGGTTGTAGCCTCTATCGATCTATGTCTTGTGTCATACTATTATGAAACTATTCCAAAAATTCTTTCACTTCTTTGCATCCCAAACACGTCAAATAAATTCCCTCATAGTTTCTTTTATAAATTTTCTATCTTGAAGCATATAGGATTCACATTTCATCTTGAGTCCTTTATGTTGGGAACTATTTAGCCAATTAGGATATTGATTCTACACAATATAATAGACAATATCCTGATACCATACATCTGTGATTATTCCTTGATCAATATCCACTTGAGACACTATGATATTTTGTTGATTATCAGTGTTGATTTCTTCATTGAATCTTATTTCATTGTTGGCACCAATCTCATTATCAGCTATCATCTTAGTTAGTCCTTGTCCTCTCACTAGCTTCATTGGTTGAATATATAAAATATAGCCATACATTTTACTCATCTTTCACCTAACTCATTATGCATCAATAATTTTTTGATGACAGGATCTAACACAATTGCATATACCTTGCTCTTGAGTATGTAATGACAAAATTTCTCGATTGCCTTTACTAGAGTGAAGAATTGTTTGTCAACATTGGAATAGTTTAATTCAACATTCTCTAGCAGAAAACTCATGAATGTAATAGGTATTTCATCCTCTTTGTCTTTCTTTTTAGTGAGAATCCTAACACATGAATGTTTTGAAGCAAAGTAATAGATTTTGAAAGGCAAGTCATAATATAGACTTACCAGTACAGGAGCCATGGATATAGCTACTTTGATGTCTTCAAAAGATTTATTTGTTTCAGGAACCCATTCAATTTTTTCTCCCTTTTTCATTAATTCATTGAGGGGGCATACTATATCATCAAACCCACTAATGAATTTATGCACAAAATTGATCTTACAAAAGAAAGATTTCAGCTCTTTACGACTATGAGAAGGTGATAAATTAAGAATCGCTTCTATCCTTTCAGGATCAATGGATATCCCAAAATCATAAATAATATGACCAAGAAGTTTTCCTTTTTTGACCCTAAATGAACACTTTTTAGGATTAAGAGAAATGTCATACCTTCGACATCAGTTGAATACTTGCCTCAAATAAGAAATATGAGTACTCTAATCTTTTGAAAAGACGGTTAGGTCATCCAAATAGATAACTATACATTTTTTTATCAGCCTTTTTAATGCTTTGTCTATCACTCTTTGGAATGTGTCTCATGCTTCAATCAATCCAAAAGGCATCCTTTGGTATGCAAAGGTTCCCCATTTTGTTGTAAATGCAGTCTTCAACCTGTCTTCTTCATCTACCATCACTTGGTTGTATTCCGAATATTCATCTAGAAAAGACATCATTTTAGACCTATTCACAATTTGCTATACTTCATCAAGCTAGGGAAAAGGGTAGTTATCCTTCTGGGAAGCTAGGCTCAAATTTCAAAAATTCACACAAGGCAAATTTCTCTAGTCTTTTTCCTTACTGGAACCAAGTTAGCAACCCATGTAGAATGCCAGATTGGGAAGATAATTTTAGAATCAAGTAACTTTTACACTTATTTCATTATCAAAGGCCCAATTATTGGATTCAATGGTCTCTATCTTTGATGAAAATATTTGGCATCAAGCTTCAACAAAATGTCATGAGTGATGATTTCAGGATCATATGTCTTGAGTTCTTCATAACTCCATGCTATGACATCTTTGTATTCTATAAGTAATTAAAGCATACTTTCTCATTCTTAAGGGTTACATGCTTTTCCAATTCTCACCATCTTAGGATCTTCTTCCATACCTAGATTATATGAATCACATTCTCCAATCCCCTTTTCTTCAATAGTTATATTACTATGTGTTGATTTGTCCCAATCGAATGTATTTTCCAACTCTACCATCCCCTTAGGAATAGTATTGGTCTTCAAATTTATAATCCCATCTTCATCCTCTACCTAATTTTCTTGAAGTTAATCATTAGGAGTATCATCAATCTCATGTCCTTTGAAAAGCCAATTGCATATAATGAACTCGAGAATATGTTACTCATCTTGGAAGACTTGGAAGTTTGTAATGTTGTTTGGAATAGACAAGGCAACAACCAATTCAACTGAAAACCTCTTTAGTTTTTTTCTTTCAATGGGTTGCAATGCACTTGCTGAAATGGAAAGGGCATCAGATACCATATTCTTCTTCCTCAAAATCGACCTTATGTTCAAGACCTCAAAATCTTCCAATAAGTCCCAAACTCTATTCCGATACACAAGTAATCTTCTATCATTGCAAGAATAAATAAGTTTCACCCGTCTAATGACCAACTAAGAGTCTCCTTCAATTATGAGAGCTTTGATGTCTTTCTCTAATGTGAAGAGAAGTCCACAAATCAAGGCTTCATACTCTACAAATTTTTTAGTACATATAAATTGTAAGCGATATGCTCCATAAAAAGACATACCTTTGGGATTAATTAACTCCATACCTATACTAGCTCCTAATTTGCATTTAGAGTCATCAACTTAGTGTCCAAATTGATTGTTCTTTGGGCTTTGTGGACTTGTGTCTATTCATTCAAATCTTTTCTTTCACTTGAACCTTGAAGGACTATTTCTTCAAGATCCATTGTAATCTTTCACATGGTGGACTTGGCGAGTTGCTATTGTTTACCTCTAATATTGGGGTTGCCCATTTTTCTTGTTGATTTTGAATATACCCAATTAATTCTATTATTTTATCAATTTTTAGTTTAGGATGAACAATTACTGAGGTCCATTCTTGACCTTTTACAAAATATCTTCTCCTTAGGACTTTGATCATCCCTGGTGGAGGCCAAGATAAACCCCCACCATCTAAAGAGGTGTCACTATATGATGCATTAAAATTTTATGTTTCCTCTTCAACTTTGTTCATGACTTCAGATATGTACGTGGAACTTGATATTTCCTCTTGTATCTCCCTTAGAGTTTGGCCATTTTTTAATTGCATTATCTGAGCCAGTACCCGAGCGATTGCTTCTTGCCACTGTGAGTACTCAAACTTTGAATGACTTACTTTATGCAGCCTACAAAATCCTGGAAGAAGACAAAAATTTGGGTCAACTTCTTCACCTAAGAATTGTAAGTTCATAATCATGTTGTCCATGAACTGAGTTATGACCTCTTCTTTTGGGGTAGGGATCATAGATTCTTAATTCAGATTGTCCAGTCTCTTGGCTAAAGTTATGTCAAGAGCCATCACATTGTAGGAACCTAAATTAGGAATCACATTGTATATACATACATATATATATATGTATATACATATGTATATGTATACATGTATATATATATATATATATATATATATATATATATATATGTATGTATGTATGTATGTATGTATGTATATGTATATGTATATGTATATGTATATGTATATGTATATGTATATGTATATGTATATACATACATACATATACATATGTATATACATATACATATGTATATACATATACATATGTATATACATATATATGTATATATATATATGTATGTATATATATATATATATATATGTATGTATGTATATACATATATACATACATACATACATACATACATAAATTCATATACACATACATATTTACATACATACATATACATATGTACATACATACATGCATTTGCATCCTTTGCATGGTTTAGAGGTAATGACATTGTAGCAAAGGCTTCTATAAGGGAATGATGATTATGGCATTTCCACAAAACAAATGAAGAATGATTAATGTCATGTTTTCTTCTTCTTCTTCTTTTAATGCAGTCCTCCATATGGCCTATTACAAATATATAGTCTCCACCAACATTTAGAGCTCTCCACAAAATCCTAGATCTCCACTAATCTCCACCAATGTTTTGAGCTCTCCACCCTTGTTCGGAGTTGTTGATGATCAAACAATACAGAAAGTGCTTGATGTGAGAGGTCTGCAAGTGAGGGTGTTGACCAATCATGAAAACTTGAATGCTAAAATGAAAGCTATCAATGATCAAACTGTAGGATTTGAGAAAAAGTGCATAACAAATCCATGACGCCCAAGAAAACCTGCATGCAGAAAACCTGTCACGGAAAAGAAAAAGACAAGAAGAGGCAAGGGTTTGATCTAAAAAACTTAGATGTAGAAGAAAAATATTATTCAATGGATTCTTCATAATTAAAAATACAAAGAGATCAATCCTTATAAAAGGAGATCGAAATCCGAAAAGGGTAACCTAAAGCCTAAGGTAAAAAAGCTAGGTTGCACAATATAATTAATAAAATATTAATTATATGCACCTACAAGATAGCTTAAGCAAACTAGAGTAATAAACAACTTAATTAATTAAATCAAAGTGATTTAATTAATAAGTGAAAATAACTAATTACTCTAACACCCCCCCTTAAGCGAAGCTTATGAGGTAAGCTAACCTAGCAAAGCTATGAAAGCAGAAAAGTGGGTCCTGGCAACAAGGCCTGATCACATACTCAATATACAGAAATCTCTATAAACCAGAGACAAAGGAGAAAACCCAGTGGGAAAAACCCCTCTCCAAAAAGAGATAGCAAAGAATGTTCTAGAAGATAGGAATAAAGAGAGATCATGAAGAGAACCATTGAAGCATGAAAAGCCACAAAACTTTGTCAAAAGGTGTTGATCTAAAGAACCTCCATGGAAATAGAAGGCACGAACCAAGTGTGTCTATATGGTAGATGATCCATCTCACCGAAATGCATAGGTAGCCAGCCACTACAATCGCCTAGTATGTAGGATCAGGTACTAAAAACATAGCTCATAGTAAGGAAGCATAGAACAACAATATAACCCCCCTTAATGCAGACGAGGTGAGGTGAAAGGCAACTGAAAAGATGGGCCAAAAATATCCTACAACATAGGAATCAAACACATCAAGAGTGAGGTACAGACACCTATAAAGGCACGTGTCATCGACACATCATGGGGCTAATGTCATGGAAGGGACACTCACTTGACAAAGGAAGAGGGCCAAAAAGGCAATCAACTATCCCCCCCATGGCACTTTATAAAATAGTGCGAGTACAACAAATCACAATGATGAAAAGGATCCCGAAACACAACAAGTGGCACTTTATCTCAGTGCATTTGCATAAAAATGCTTACAATGAATATCAAAAATGATCAGAAAAAGTATAAGGCTGGTACAATAGAAAGTACAAGCCAAAACGAAGCATCTAAAGTAACAAAAATCATCCCCAGACCTGAAATAGCCAGGATATCCACCAGCATGCAAAAATGCAAAAATCTGAATAAAACATGCTTTGAGAAAAGAGCACAGAAAGAGCTTTTCAACGATATAAAAAAGTCCAAAATTGGAGATCGGATGCTCAAAATATGCCTCCTAGAGTGCAAAATAGAATATCTAACTTTGATTGCCAAAATAGGCAACCAAACTACACCAAAACCCAAAAACACATGTACCAGCATCTCTGTCTTAGAACCATCTTTTTGGCATATTTTTCGGATCGAAAAAATACGTCCGTATGCTTGAGTTATAGAAAAAAAACCTCCAGGGCCTCCAGAATGCATGAAAATTTATTTTTTTTAATAAAAAAATTTTAAAAACTTCACAAAAAAATGCCGCCGCCACTTGGGCGTAGGCGGAGCTAAGGAAGGCGATGGAGCCGCTGGTGGCTACAGTGGTGGGCGGGCAGTACCACCGGTGGCGGAGGCTGCTAAGTGGCAGCAATCATCGGGAGCCACTTTTTTTCTTTTTTTTTTGCAATTTTTTTTATTGTTTGCCTCGATCCATGTGCCAGTGGCTGTACAGGCCTATCCGACAAAAAAAATTGCCTCCTAGATCAACATTGTCCAAATCAGACAAATTTTATATCAAAACGGGGATTTTGACGCCTTCTGAATCCATCCATAATGTCTGTTTCGCCTCAAACTACTCCAAAAATTAGTGACCCCCTGTTTTCTCAGAAAAATCTAAAAAAACACCAGATCTGATCTGCCAAACCCTTGTTCTCCCTTTTTCTTGAAACACCAAACAAGCTACAGCAAATTTGGCTCTGATACCATGTAGGATTTGAGCAAAAGCGCATAACAAATCCACGAAGCCCAAGAAAACTTGCATGTAGAAAACCTATCACGGAGAAGAAAAAGACAAGAAGAGGCAAGGGTTTGATCTAAAAAACTCAGACAAAGAAGAAAAATATTATTCAACGGATTCTTCATAATTAAAAATACAAAGAGATCAATCCTTATAAAAGGAGATCGAAACCCGAAAAGGGTAATCTAAAGCCTAAAAAAGCTAGGTTGCACAATATAATTAATTATATGCACCTACAAGATAGCTTAAGCAAACTAGAGTAATAGACAACTTAATTAATTAAATCAAAGTGATTTAATTAATAAGTGAAAACAACTAATTACTCTAACACAAACACCTATGCCAGAATTACAACACAATGTGAAGTTGAATTTAGATATGGTAGAGGCATATATTCAAAAGTTTGATAATCAAAATTTAAGGCACGAGAGAGAAGGAGAAGGAGCCTTTATATCGAACCATTCGTTATAAATTGGGGAATGTGCTTCATGTCTGACATTCAAGTGATGCATCTGCATATGCAATTTTATCACCTTGGAAAACTATATTTGATCCCACTAGTTGGAAACAACTAATTATTATCTTTTTTAAGGTGCTTATTACATCTTAGCACAACAAAAAAATTGATCCAATTGCATACATATTCTAGAATCCAAATAATAAAACAATAAAACTTACTCAACCTGTGCTAAGTGACTTACCTCAAAATCTTGCACACAAATAATGCAAAGTTAATGGGATGTCTGTGTGTGTGTGTGTGTGTGTGTGTGTGTGTGTGTGTGTGTGTGTGTGTGTGTGCGGGTGCGTGTGTGTGCGCGTGTGTATGCGTGTGCATGTGTGTGTGTGTGTGTGTGTGTGTAATATATGTATGTAGGGGAAATATAATGCCCATTAACAATGACATTAACTCTACCCATTTTTCCTGGTCTATATATATATGTATGTATGTATGTATGTATGTATGTATGTATGTATGTATGTATGTATGTATGTATGTATGTATGTACATACATAAATTCATATACACATACATATATACATGCATGCATGCATCCATTTGCATCCTTTGCATGGTTTAGAGGTAATGTCATTATGGCAGAGGCTTCTGCAAGGGAATGAGCCTCGTGATTATTGCATTGACACAAAACAAATGGAGAATGATTAATGTCATGTTTTCTTTTCTTTTTTGTTTATTTTACACAATCCTCCATATGGCCTATTACAATATATACAGTCTCCACCAACGTTAAAAACTCTCCACAAAATCCTAGATCTCCACTAATCTCCACCAACATTCTGAGATCTCTGCCCTCATTTAGAGCTATTAATGATCAAACAGTACAGAAAGTGCTTGACATGAGAGGTCCACAAGTGAGGGTGTTGACCAATCTTGAAAACTTGAATGCTGAAATGAAAGCTATCAATTATCAAACACCTATATCAAAGTTACAACACAATGTGAAGTTGAATTTAGATATGGTAGAGGCAAATATTCAAAAGTTTGATAGTCAAAATTTAAGGCACAAGAGGGAAGGAGAAGGAGCCTTTATATTGAACCATTCATTATAAATTGGGGAATGAACTTCATGTCTAGCATTCAAGTGATGCATATGTATATGCAATTTTATCACCTTGGAAAACTATAATTGATCCTGCTAGCTAGGAACAACTGATTATTATTTTTATTGTACCTAATTTGATGACAGTTCTATAGGAATTTGTAATCAACTGGTGCAAGAGCACCTTAGGGAAGGGAAAAACCCTAAAGAATTTTTGTCTTTTAAATGGTCTAGCCAACCATTTGATGAATAAGGACTAAATATGAAGTTCCATAGTGTGTCTAGGAGATGTAAATAGGTAGAGGTGAAATCCTAATCATGAACTTAGAAGATAGGACCTAAGTATGACTAGAAAGGCAAAATTTGGTCAAGGAGGAAAAATATGGAAAAATACCTTTAAATGGGGTAAGGAGTGATTTGGAGTAGTATTTAGGTGTTCTTGGAACATTCTAGGAGGTTGGAAATCAAATTGGATCAGTTTAGAAGGCCAAGAAGCCATATTGCAAAAAATTGTCATTTTATTGTACCTAATCTAATGATAGTTCTACAAAAATTTGTAATCAAATGGTGCAAGAGAACCTTAGGGAAGGGAAAAACCCTAAAGAATTTTTGGATTTTAAATGGTCTAGCCAACCACTTGATCAATAAGGACTAAATATGAAGTCCCATGGTGTGTCTAAGAGATGTAAATAGGTAGAGGTGAAATTCTAATCATGAACTTAGAAGATAGGACCTAAGTATGACTAGAAAGCAAAAATTTGGTCAATGAGGAAAAATATGGAAAAATACCTTAAAATTGGGTAAGGAGTGATTTGGAATAGTCTTTAGGTGTTCTCGGAACATTCTATGAGGTTTGAAATCAAATTGGATCAGTTTAGAAGGTCAAGAAGCCATATTGCAAAAAATTGTCAAATTGCTCATTGACAACTTTGCAATTTTTTCAAAGTTGCAATGACAATCTTTGCATTTTTCTAGGAAAAGGAAAAGGGAGAGTTTATAACTCAACCCAAGGGTCTAAGTGGTTATTGAAAGTGTATATAAGCATTATCCAACTCATAGATAGGGGTTGGTTATGTGAATGTACGGACAATTCATGAAAGAATAAGAAATTGCTAATAGGAAATGAGGTTTTTGATTGGAACTTTGTTTTATTGTATTAATTTTCTTACTATTATGAATGGAATATATGGTTGAGTTCATTTAGTGATTCAGTGAAACCTTGTCTTGGTCTTTGGCATTCATTTCATTAGGTTTTAAAAATCATTTTGTTTGATCATTCCTACTGGTTAGTTTTGATAGGGCTACACTAAAATGGCTAAAACTTAAGTTCCCACTATTGAGAACCTATGACCTTTGGGAATAAATTAATTTCCTATTTAAATTATGTAAATATCAATTTTTGTGGTTGTATGAGTCAATTTTCTATTATTGCAAGTGAACCCTATGCAAGCCAATGAAAGCTTGGCAAGGTGCAATGATGCTTGCAAGTGAGTTCAGGTGTGAACAGTGGATTGATATGTGCCAATATTGGTTTGTAAATGGTAGAGTATCCTATCAAGTGTCTATGAACTAGAGGAGAAGGTATGATGCATGATTTAGGTCATATTTTAAGTTGGGTTTCTATCATTGCCATTGAAACCCTTAAAAGTAGGGTTTTCTGAAGAAGAAGAAAATATTGTATGGACACTATGGAGACATAAGACCTAGAAAATCCTTGAGCCTAGGTCAATTGGAAAAAAATTATAGAAGGCATCAATAGATCTTGTTAAGATTTTTAACAAGTTATTGAAGAACTCTTGTTTTTAGGAGGTTTAATTGGGGTTCTTTGGGCTACAAGGCCAAATAGAGCAAGAATGGGTTTTGTGTGTGTGAGACCCAACAAGATGGTGCATAATGGATTGGAATTTTTCAAGGCCCTCATGAGGAAGTTCTAAGCTTGGTTTTGGCTTTTTGGGAGCATTTGGTGGACTTTTGGCTTTATAGGCCAAAAAGGTGCATAGTTGAGATTTTGGAGTTAGAGGAGTGAAAACTGAATTGATTGGTGAATTTCTTGGTGGAAGGGGATTAGGAGATTTTCCTCTAGGTTAGGGTTAGAGAAGAGACCCTAAGAAGGCCAAGAGGTAGCCTAGGTAGAGAAAAAAGACTCTAAGAAGAAGAAGTTCCCCATCATCAACCCAACTAATCAACAACTAGACCAATTTAACTAGGTTATGGCTCGAGCATGTGCTAATCCCATTTATCATATAGTTGCAATGTTGGAGGCATCATTTTTTCCAAAGTGCCAGTAGGTTTTGTATCATTGGCTTTGTTCAAGTCCTAATTTTAATGAAGTAACAAAGTAGTTTTTAGGGTGGAAAGGACTATTTCTCCCTGAGCTTCTTGTGCCAAGATCTCTCTATATATATACATACACAGACACACACATATATGTTTTTATGTATGTATATACATACATATATATACATATTCATATGTGTATATATATATATATATACATATTCATATGTGTATATATATATATATACATATTCATATGTGTATATATATATACATATTCATATGTGTATATATATACATATTCATATGTGTATATATATACATATTCATATGTGTATATATATACATATTCATATGTGTATATATATACATATTCATATGTGTATTTATATACATATTCATATGTGTATATATATACATATTCATATGTGTATATATATACATATTCATATGTGTATATATATATATATATACATATTCATATGTGTATATATATATATATATATATACATATATATATATATATATACATATATATATATACATATATATATATATATACATATATATATATACATATATATATATACATATTCATATGTATGTATGTATGTATATACATACATATATATAGCAATATATGTATTACATTTGTATTTACTTTTCCATTGCTTATAAGAGAGTTTCAAGTTGGGAACCACTTAAATATCCTTTGCATGGTTTAGAGGTAATGTCATTGTGCCACAGGCTTTTGCAAGGGAATGAGCCTCATGATTATGGAATTTACATAGAAGCATAACTTGCTTCTTCATCTCCTTACACTCAACTCTTCACTAAAGTTATCCTTCTAGTAGTGAGAATAGCAGCTACAAATTCTTCGGAGCCAAGGGACCCTAAACCTATGCTACATTTTACGGAGACATTGGAGGAGTTTTCATAACATTCTAGATCATATAGTGATGCCCAAATTAACAGCATCAGTAGATACTTGGGATCCTCGTAGGGAGAGTGAGCTAATACATGGATGGTTACATCCTTGGCTTCCACTCTTGGGCTAGTGTATGGAGCCTTTATATCAAACCATTCATTATAAATTGGGAAATGCATTGCATTCCTGGCATTCAAGTGTTACATTTGCATATGCATTTTATCACCTTGGAAAACTATATTTGATCTTGCTAGCTAGGAAAAGCTGATTATTCATTTTATTGTACCTAATTTGATGATAGTTCTATAGGAATTTGTAATCAACCCAGCTAATCAACAACTAGGCCAATTTAACTGAGTTATGGCTCCAACATGTGCTATTCCCATTTATCATATGGTTGTAATGTTGGAGGCAACATTTTTTCCAAAGTGGCAGTAGGTTTTGTATCATTGGCTTTGTTCAAGTCCTGATTTTAATGAAGTAACAAAGTGGTTTTTAGGGTGGAAATGACTATTTCAACTCGAACTTCTTATACCAAGATCTCTTTGTATATATACATACATAGGCACACACATATGTGTGTGTATGTATGTATAAATATACATATGCATATACATATGTATATACATACATACATACATACATACATACATATACATATACATAAATAATAATAATATATGCATTACATCTGCATTTTCTTTTCCATTTCTTATAAGAGTGTTTCAAGGTTGGGAACCACTTCAACATCCTTTGCATGGTTTAGAGGTAATTTCATTATGGTAGAGGCTTCTGCAAGGGAATGAGCCTCATGATTATGGTATTTCCATAGAAGCATAACTTGCTTCTTCAACTCCTTACACTCAACTCTTCACTAAAGTTATTCTTCCAACTGTGAGAATAGTTGCTAAAAATTCCTAGAGCCAAGGGACCCTAAACCTATGGTACATTTTTTGGAGACATGGGAGTAGTTTTCATAACATTCTGGATCATATAGTGATGCCCAAATTAACAGCAGCAGTAGATACTTGGGATCCTTGCAGGGAGAGCGAGCCAATACATGCATGGTTACATCCTTGGCTTCCGTTGTCGGGCTAATGTATGAAGCCTTTATATCAAACCATTCATTATAAATTTTTAATCAACCCAACTAATCAGAAACTAGACCAATTTAATTGGTTTATGGCCCAGGCATGTGTTATTCCCATTTATCATATGTTTACAATATTGGAGGCAACATTTTTTCCAAAGTGGCAGCATGTTTTGTATCATTGGCTTTGTTCAAGTCCTGATTTTAATGAAGCAACAAAGTGGTCTTTAGGGTGGAAAGGACTATTTCATCCCAAGCTTCTTGTGCTAAGATCTCTTTGTATATATACATACATAGGGACACACATATGTATGTGTATGTATGTACACACACACACACACACACACACACACACACACACACACATATGTATATATGTGCATACGTACATACATACATACATATACATAAATAATAGTAATATATGTATTGCATCTGCATTTGCTTTTCCATTTCTTATAAGAGTGTTTCAAGGTTTAGAACCACTTAAACATCCTTTACATGGTTTAGAGGTAATGTCATTGTGGCAAATTCTTCTACAAGGGAATGAGCCTCATTAGTTAATATATAATGTCTTAAAATAGTTAAGTGCTACCTAACTATGTCCAAGTTGTGTGCACACTGGAGGCATACTCTGCCTATCAGGCTGCCTACATACCCGTATCCACGGGATCAAGACCCTTGAACTACTCACTCCAACAAATAAGTAGTTTTGGTTTCTAATTATTTTGATGTATTTTTATTCCTATAAACACTGGTGATCTTTAATAACCTAATAAAACTCTTCACCATCATACACCCACTCAGGTGAATCAAGTGATTTTCTATAATTACAATACTGTAATACCCTAGTGCAACCCTTGTGTTGTAGTTTATAGTTAATGTAAGGTTAACCTATATACCTCCTAACTTATTACTTATATAGTTATGTTAAAATCTTGTGACAATAATCAATGGGTCTAAATAGACCAGTCAAGTTAATGTTGAAACTCAAAGTTTAGCCTTCTATTTTCAAAAGCCAAGTAAACTAGGTTGCATCTGTTGAAATGTCTTAAGATAAACCACAAGTATAGATTCTTTGTTCTATAAGGGGGCCCTTTATTCAAATGTAAAATTGGTTGAGTGTATAACTTTAGTGAAGAGTTCAGTGTAAGGAGTTACTACCCTAAACCTATGCTACAAATTCCTGGGAGCCAAGGGACCCTAAATCTATGCTACATTTTTTGGAGACATGGGAGAAGTTACTACTAGCTTCAGTACTTCATAACATTCTAGATCATATAGTGATTCCCAAATTAATAGTAGCAATAGATACTTGGGATCCTTGCAGGGAGAGTGTGCCAAAACATGCATGGTTACATCCTTGGCTTCCATTGTTGGGTCTGCATATGGAGCCTTTATATCCAACCGTTCATTATAAATTGGGGAATGTACTTCATGTCTAGTATGCAAGTGATGCATTTGCATATGTAATTTTATCACCTTGGAAAACTGTATTTGATCTTGCTAGCTAGGAATAGTTGATTGTTCATTTTATTGTACCTAATCTGATGATAGTTCTACATGAATTTGTAATCAACCCAGCTAATTAGCAACTAGACCAATTTAACTAGGTTATGGATCAAGCATGTGTTATTCCCATTTATCATATGGTTGCAATGTTGGAGGCAACATTTTTTCCAAAGTGGCAACAGGTTTTGTATCATTGGCTTTGTTCAAGTCTTGATTTTAATGAAGCAACAAGTTGGTTTTTAGGGTGGAAAGAACTATTTCATCTAGAGCTTCTTGCTAATGAGAGGATAAGAAGTCAGCTAAATGTAGCCCTCAAAATGATCAATCAAGTTGTAGAAGGTACAACTATGGAACAACCTAGGGCTACAAAGAATGTAAGCTATCTTAGGGTGATTGAGTAGTACCAACTTGAGGCAATTCAGTAGCAACACATATGCTCCACAACAAGCCTCAGCTTCCATGGGCAGTGGGATTCACCTGAATAATTCTATGGGTGAACCTTAGTTGAGTTTGAAGGTAGTGATTGAAATATATGCACAAGAACATGACATCCAATTTTTCCCTAAAGAGGTATGCACACATGATGATCTTTAGGTTTATGGCTTTGGAACTCTCAATATCTATCTAGATTTTGTAAAATAACAAGTGCTTGCATAACCTAGAGATAGATGGATGATTGCATCAGTGGAGTAGCTAGTTGAGATGCATTGTAATCGAACTGGAGGAAATCATTGATAAACCAAACATATAATGAGGAGGAAACTTGAAAACTTGAATGTTGAAATGTTGAAATGAAAGCTATCGAGGATCACATACCTATACCAGAGTTACAACATAATGCGAAGTTGATTTTAGATATTAAAAAAAATTAAATTAAATGACATAAATCATTCCCCATTTATTTTAATTGTGGAGAGTTGCACGCGAAAGATAGTGGAGAGCTCTAAATGAGGGTGGAGAGCTCTAAATGTTAGTGGAGAGCTCTGAGATCAAAATGTTGATGGAGATTTTATTGTCGTGCCCTTATAATCATTGCATTTCATTTTTGTGCCCTTTTGATATTTGCATTTCTTTGTCATGCCCTTATGATCTCTAGATTTTATTGGCATGTCCTTGGTGGAGATTAGTGGAGATCTATGATTTCATTGCCATGCCCTTGTGATTGTTGCATTTCATTGTCATGCCCTCGTGATCTCTGTGTCCTTTCTCTACAAATTTTTTGTCATGTTGTGCACTTGTGATCTCTATGCCCTTTACACTACAACATTTGGGGTCAAATTGTGATGACAATTTGTGATAGAGATGTAATTTATGGTGATTTTCATGTTGTTTTTTTTGTAATTTGCAACAATGGTGTAATTCGGGCCCAAAAGTAGTATTGATTTATCTACGATTTTCTTCAAGGGGAGAAGAGGTACCTATGTAAATGTTCTTTTCTTTTCCTTCTAAGCATGTATCTCTTTATATTCCCCCAGCGGGTGATTAGAGAAGCTTCTATTTATGTATATGTATGTGTATATATGCATACATACACAAACATATATGTATGTCTATGTATGTATGTATATATAGACATACATATATAGAGATCACAAGGACATGACAACAAGATGTAGAGATCGCAAGGACACATCAACAAAATATAGAGATGTAGAGATACATACATACATCTGCATATACAATTTTATCACCTTGGAAAACTATATTTGATCTTTACTCAATCACTAATAGATAATATAATCTGTAAGTACATATTTATGCATACTTAGTTTGGTATGAATAGTTTCGATTGAATTCATTTGAGGAGAGTGAGTATACTCATTATGATAATGGATCCATGTATTGGGTCTTTAGAGGAGAGAGACTTATAGAAGATTAGATGTTTTTTCTAGCTCAAATGTTCTCAATTTTATGTTCACAACTCAAATGCTCTCCCATGGCCTGAGCTAAAACCCTCATTACTACATACAAAATTAAGGAATAAAATATGATTATGTCCCCAATGGAGAATTGAAATGCATATTCAATCTCAATTATAGAGTCTTTGAATCTCAGTACTCTAATCCAAGCCAAGAGCCTTCTGAACATTGAAACTATTAAACTGCCTAGGACATTGAACTTATCAAACATATGAACCTCTGTGAACCAATGGAACCATTTTGAAATAGGTTCAATGAGGTTCAAAACTCAAGAGGGACTAAGATATAAACCTCAAAGAAGGGTTGTGTGCTATGGTGGGGTAGGAGGAAGATGGTTGTGTGAATGGTTGATCAAGCAAGTTAGGGTGTTAGTTGCAAGTAGTTTCATTAATTTGATAAGGGAATTAGATTTGCAAGCAGGATGATCAAAATTGGCATGTCCATCCTTATGATAAATGTCTCTATCTTAGAATAGAAAATTACCTCAAACGATAAGTGACAAATTATTAAATGTATGGAAAGTCAGAAGAAAATTCACCTATAATATTTTTGAAGGACAAAATATAATAAAAATATAATTTGGTGGAAATGGCCATGAGCTATGTGGCTCCACATTGTGGCTACTCCACTATCCAGTAGTGGAAACTCTTCATGTTAAATATGAAGATCTTGAAATTAAAAAAGATAACTATCTGATATCTATATTTGTGCTTTAGTCATAACAAATATATAGTCTAATTTTAAGAAAAATAATAGTCTTAAATGTATATGATTAAATAAAATAAACAAGAATACTAGCTATAGTTGTATAATTCTAGTAATACTGATTATATTAAACAAAATGTTCAATAAAACAAGTATGAAGTAACATAAATGGATCATCTACTCGATCCTATTATGACTTGATGTGAATGCATCTGATCATTACCTTCTTGTATGAATTCAAGACATGAATGATTAATTTAATTTAGCTAAAGTACTACGCAAGTGTGTATATATACATGTAAAGAAATTCACATAGTGAACTGATATACTTACATACATGCACATATGCATACAATCATCATAATTAGTTATCCTTGAATATGACCAAACCTATTATATATGAATAAGAGATACATGTTATGAAGGAAAAAAAAAAGAACATTTACATACGTACCTCTTCTCCCCATAAAGAAAATCGTAGAGCAAGGGCACGAAGATCACAAGGACATGACACAAAAACAAAATACAATGATCACAAGGGAACGACAACAAAATCCTAGATCTCCACTAATCTCCCCCAATGTTTATAGCTATCCACCCTCATTCAGAGCTCTCCACCCTCTTTCATGTGCAACTCTCCACAATCAATCAAAACAAATGGGGAATGACTAATTTCATGTTTTCTTTTATTTTTTGTTTATAATCCAAAATCTACAATCCAAAAGATTTATCTGTATATATACATACATACATGTATACATACACACACACACACACACACACACACACACACACACACACACACACACACACACACACATATATACATACATACATATATACACACATACATGAAAACAACAATGCACTTTCTAAGATTTTACAATTGTTCATCAAAATTAATGTTTTACAAGAAAATGCACCTGAAGAACTGTTAGCTTAGAAGCAAGAACACGGTGTTGAAATAGTACAGAAAGTGCTTGACATGAGAGGTCCACAAGTGAGGGTGTTGAAAAATATTGAAAACTTGAATATTGAAATGAAAGCTATTGATGATCAAACACCTATGCTAGAGTTACAACACAACGTGAAGTTGATTTTAGACAAGGTAGAGGCAGATATTCATAAGTTTGATAATCAAAATTTAAGGCACGAGAGTGAAGGAAAAGGAGCGGCTTTAGAAAGAGAATGAGAAGGAGCAACTTTAGAAAGAGACTGCACAATAGAAACAACAACTAGAAAAAACTCCTTGCACTCAACTCTTCACTGAAGTTATTCTTCAATTCCTTGCATATGCAATATTATCACCTTGGAAAGCTATATTTGATCTTGCTAGCTTGGAATAGTTGATTGTTCATTTTATTGTACCTAATATGATAATAGTTCTTCAGGTTTTTGTAATCAACCCAGCTAATCAACAACTAGACCCATTGAACTGGGTTATGGCTAGTTTCTTTCTAAAAATATTTGTTATAATATGTTTTTGTAAAATTTATTGCAAACTCTACCCATTTTTCTTGGTCTCCATTTCTTTTTTGGAGGATCTTAAGGTAAGTCACTTAGCATGGGTTGAGTGAGTTTTATTGTTTTATTATTCGGATTCTGGAATATGTATACAGTTGGACCAATTTTTATGGTGTGCTAAGATGTAATAAGCACCTTAAAAAACATCTCTGAATATACATGTTTAGAAGGAAATATAAAGAGATACCTATTTAGAAGGAAAAGAAATGAACACTTACATAGCCCTTGAAGAAAATCGCAAAGCTAGGGCACAATAATGAAATTGAAGAGCAAGGGCACAAAGATCACAAGGGCACAACATGGCAACAAAATCGCAGAGCAAGGGCACAACAATAAAATCATAGAGCAAGGGAACAACAATGAAATGCAGAGATCACAAGGGCACAACAATGAAATCACAAAGCAAGGGAACAACCAAATGCAAAGATCATAGCAACAAGATCGCAGAGCAAGGGCATAGAAACCAAATACATAGATCACAACAACGAAATGCACCGATCACAAGGGCACAATAATCTTCAGAGATCTCCACCCTCTTTCACATGCAACTCTCCATAATCAAAACAAATAGGGAATGATTTATGTCGTGTTTTCTTTTTTTTTTGTTTATGCTCACGCGAGCACCACAATTATGACGCCAACATCAGTATTGCGACGACATCAGGGACAATTGTAAAAAAATGAAAATCACCACAAATTACACTGTCATCATAAATTATTATTGCAATTTAACCCCAAATTTTGTAGTGGGGATTAGGATCTTCTAGTTCACATCAATCTTGGAAAAGCGCACCTCTACAAAAGTGCACTCTTTCAAAACAACACACATGCGCACCTTCTAACAAAGTCGGATGGAAAAAATTTTGAACTTCCAAAAACTATACAATTTCAAAATAGCAAGTTGTTTTTCTTATCTAAATGATTTGTAGTCCCTCCTTCTAGCACCACTTCTGTTGAGTTTTTGTTTTGCATGATGTTGAACAACATGAATCCTTTCGAACTCTTCTCTTGAAAATCTAATCAAGGATCAACTTCAAGATTTTAGGCAATCTTGTGACCTACTAAAATCCACTTAATTAAAGATAAATGTGTATGTTCATGAGGAGGCCTTTGCTAGTTCTAAACAATTTTGGATAATATGTTTGATCTGTTGTTGTTTGAAAAAGTAACTACAAAAGAGATATATTTTTGGTATTTGTTTTTTTATGATGAATGCAATTTATCGATTCAACTATATGATTTCCTATTTTGACCAAGTTTTAGAAAAGCAAATAAAAAAGATAGGGTAATGAGATATTAAAGAAAATAACTTGAAAGGGAAATTTGTAATGGACATAAACCATGGTAACAACACATCTAGAATTAAATCGTCAAAAAGATTGGATAGAAAACCATTGAAAATAGGAGTAGTGCTTCCTTAATTCCATTGATGCAATGGTCGATGGAAACTCAATAATAACCGAAAGATGTTTCACATTTCATCAAATCACAAGGCCATGGAAAGTGCACTCATGCAAGACAAGACACTATGCAAGAACAATAGGTGATCTTTTCTCCAATTCCTTACGTCAGCAAAATTTGTTAACATGAGGCAAACACCAAAACTAAAAGGTCACACAATCATAACAACACAATAAAACCATTGGCCCCATTATTATTCATGAACATGCATTCACAAAAATAACACACTTCGGCAAGAATAACTACACTAAGAATGAGAGCACCAATAGCATATATTATTGCATCAAAATAATGGGCTGGAGTACATATTATATCCATGTATTTATAAGAAATCATCTCCTCCCTTTGTGTTAGGAGAGAGAGTTCTTAAAATGCAAACATATGCTTAAAACTAATCAAATAAATCTAATTATATATAAACTAACTCTCAAAATGGTGCTAAGTAGGTATCCACCCCTATTTATATTCATTAATGGTGCATGAGCCTTTGAATGACACAAAAGAATAGAAGAATGAGAAGACAAGGAGAATGTAGTTGTAAGGTGATCTAGAAGTCTTTGGAAGCTCAGCCTTCTCTAAGAATTTCTGGGAGTTGAATTGCAGTCAAAAAGTGTTTTTGATGCATGGAATTGTCTAAATTAGGAATTGGTAGTTCACTGTCAATGAACTACGTTTTACTTAAAACTATTGGCACACCTCTGTGAAAAGCACACCTACGCACCTGGGTAACAATTTCCAAAAATCCAAAATTCTTCTAAGTGTCAAAACTAAATTTCCAACATCTGGGTTTTTCGCCTATTTACACCAAAATGATGTCTAGATGTTTGCTCTTAAACTTCTCTATTATTTCTACTACTTGGGTAGCCTCTAGAAAATTCAAACTCTCATATTTATCCTTTACTGATTGCCAGTAATTACTAACTTCAATCTAAGTTTCTGCAGAATCTTCAAGCTTTGTGTCCAGCTCCAACAATACCTCTTTAGTCTTGAATGCCAGTATTATGTCTTCATCTGACAAAGCATCCTTGAATGTTCATCAGAATTGTTGGACCACTAATTATGTCATGATAAGCTTGGTCTTAGCCTTATCTTCCAAAATCTCAAGGAAAGTGGCATTGTAGTACCTTTCCACTTCCAAAAATTGCTCTTGAGTTTGATCCTTAAGCCTCTAGAGTTTTGCATGTAATCCTTCCATAGTCTTATTACTTGTTGATATCTTCTCAACTCAGGCATCGAGCTTGTCTAGCTCCTCAATAGTATATACTTTCATTAGCATATGATACCTTTCACCCTTTACTGATTTCATTTCTTGTAGGTCTTTAACCAAGGTATGTACTTCATCCATTAGCCCAAAATCTTGGTTCATTATGGAAACTAACTTGTCAAGACTAGACTAGACATGGTGCAACAGGTTCAATTAGCTCATATTATCTATACACCTTTCTCCTCAAAATTGTCATGTCATTGCTGACATGCTTCCAAAAATTGATCTAACTATGTTGCCCCTGTTCCCCTTCTATCTACCAGGTTGGTTGGGCCCACAACTTCATCCAGATACCGTCTTTCATATACAACTTCATGCAGATACCCGTAGTGATCATCACTTTGGTTGTGTCTAATAGGGGTTCTTCCCAACATGACCTCCTTGATTTGGTAGTCTTTAGGAGTTAGTTGTTTGGTGTTATCATGTGAAGAGGAATGGTTATATGTGCAAGCAAGTCTTGATCTTGGTTCTTCATTATGAAGGCCAGTGTTCGCACATCACCTATAGGTGGCTCAGGCTTCTTGATTGCTTTTATTAATTCCTTCATTCCCTCATCAACTATTAGGTCTAGTTACTTATTTTGGTGAAACATAGCCTCCCTCTTCATTCATATCATTGTGGTGCCCATGGGAGACATGTACTTGGCTAAAGAGGTTGGTTCTACTACGGGATCATTTCCCTTATCAGCCTGCTCTGGAGCCTTCTCCTATTGAAAAATATCTCCAATTTGAGTCTTTATATCTGGTTGGGCTAAGGTCCTAGCCTTTGTATCCTAGGGATTTTTTTGAATCTCTTCAAGTATTTTCCCTTCCTAAGATACTTCATCAGCATGCAGCTATTGGGACTCACCTTCTTCATTCACTTGTTCTTCTTCTTGTGTAGGCTTAGGAATTGGAGCCACTGAACCTTTATCCAAAAATGCCAAATCCTAAGATGGTGATGGTGGAATGCCTAGAGGTCCTTGAGGTAGAGGTATAAATTGATTCCAATCCTCTCCTAAGGGTTCACTTGTGGGAGTATCTCTTATTTTCTCTCCCACCAACTTAGTGTCCACTGGCATGAAGTCAAAGTCAGAAAGTTCAAAGATATTAGTTTCAAACATTAGTTTCTTTACCTTCCATATTATCTATCTATTTTTGTTTCTCATCTTTTGATGTTGATACTTGGATAGGTTCCCTTGGAGCAAATGGAGGTGTCACTTTGGAGCTTCTTCTCCTCTATGTCCCTAGCTAAGTGGGTCCTTTGGCTTAAGGGGAAAAATTCAATTTGCCCCCCTTGTTCTTCATCCTCTACTTCTGGGATGGTCTCAGGCACTTGTGGTGATGGAATATTTTCCTTCTTTAGTCTCCTTCTTCATGTTCCCACCATAGTTGATTTAGTTCTTGCCTTCTTTGGAGTAGAGGGGGAGGCTTCTTCCTCTTGAGTTTCTATTGGTGGCACCCTCTACTCTTCTACCTATTCTTCCTTTGGTTGTTGCATCTGTGGAGGTGCTTGTTATTCCTAGGCTGGCTCTTGTGCAGGCTCAGCTTGAGGCTCATCTTGTTGAGTTTGTACCTATTCTTGTTGCTCTTGAGCTTGATGTGTTTTCTCCCTTTCCTTAGAAGGTATTCTCTTCCTTTTCGTGCCCCTCTCAAGTTCAAAGTACTCAATCTCTCGCTCATGTTGGTTTACCATTTTTGGCTTTACTAGGGATTGAGTGGGGAAGGTTGAAACTGTGACTTTTTGTACCTTTACCTTTAATTGGTCTTGTTTTAGCTTGTAGGGGTACGACCCATGAAAATGGATCCAATCTGAATGGCTTTTTGATCCATTCCTTTGTCAACTTGATTATGTTCCTAGCCCGATGATTTATATCAACATTCTAATCCCTCCCTATTTCAGCATTCATTATAGGTCAGTCATAAGTTTTATCCCTGTTGTATAATGGATCCATGAAATCTTTGGTGTCATTTTCTATAGCCTTAAGAGGGATCTTTATCTTTAGCACCTTTTTTGCTAAATATTGAGTTATCCTACAATAGTCTCTTATACAAACATCGCAGTCATCTACAATGCTCATCTAGTGATCCTCCAATGCATCTTCATGTACAAACTCTTTCCCTGCCAAGTGTTGTACCATGTCGATGTTGTCAAATTATGGGCAAGGGGAGTTGTATTCTTCCAAGGGATATTGATCCTGCTCAAAGTTGAAGGTGACAATATCTTGCTTTTTCTTCACCTCAAAAGCATCAATTGTGATGGGCCAAACTCATGTTTTCTTATGTTGTCTTATCACTCTATCGTATGCAGAAGTGAGTTGTCATGCAATTTCCATTATGAAAAGTCTATCAGATGGGTATCTTGAGAGCTTCTTTGTGAATAGTAGAGTACCAACTACCTTAAGGTAGGTGAAGGTTTTGAACTAAATGTAATAGGCATCAATTTCTACAATCCTAGTTGTTACCTCTAATAACATTCTTTTGGCGTAAACACCTTCAATGAACCTGATGATTGTGAAGATGAAACCATCGTTCACCACCATGTATTCCACACTTTGCAGTGGGAGATTCTTCTTCACCAATTATGAATATACCACATAGGGCCAAGCATTTGCATCCTGCATGTTTCCCATTTTGTAGAGGCCTGGGTAATCTGTGGTTCTAGTTGCCAACAAATACACCATGTATGATGTCATGTAGAAATATGGGTCGGTTTTGATGGCTACTAACTACTCATCCAAGTTGTCACTCAGGATTGTAGCCCAATAAATTGTTATCTTTTTTGTTCTGATGGTTTCAACAAAATGGACCATCCAGGTTTGAAGGTGTCCTACTACAGGAAGTCTCATAGCTCTGCTCAAAAGCACAATTGCATAGCTGATGTCATCCTTCATAGACCTCCTTCTCATATCAACTTTACCGACTATGCAGCCAACTAGTGTTCTATCAATCAAGAAGGAGGATTGAACTATTTCCTTTGTTGCCTTCTCATTTTCCTTGTACCATATTTCATCCCCATCATATGAAATCTCCAATATTGATCTGACCTTGGGAGATGAAATACTTTCATGATGTTCCAAAGTCAAAGGTCGAGGTCTATCTCTCTTGTGACACTCTTAATGACCTTTTCTTCAAATACATAGTGTTCCGCAAGATTCATTATCAAAGGATTGAAATGATGTTGGGTGAGATGCTACCTTAGGGCCTAAGTGCATGAGTGTTGACACCATTATAGATCTTTCTCTCAGCTTATTACAGATTGTGAGGAACATGTTCCAATTAATGTGTCCTAGTTATGTGTCTTTTATCTTTGAATGTTCATCTTGAAACATTGGTTTCCTTGGTGCCCCTTGATATTGAAAGCGACTAGTTTCAAAGCTATCTTTTCTACCATTGAAGAGGATGATGATGCCATCTTATCTGCACAAGAGAAGAAATCATTAGTTAGAAAGTTAAAACCTGAATTAAGACAAACCCTAATTGACTCTAAAATAGGTCAAAATTATTCAAAACTTAGTCAAAAAGTAGTCCATCCCCCCCCCCCCCCCCCCAAAATGCTCTATTGTGCAGTTCAGTGCACCTAGTGCACCCTTATAGGTGAGCTGGTGTGCTATTTTAAACCCTAAAATGGCTTTTGTGCACAGTTGCACACCTGCGCACTTAGGTGAGGTGCACACATGTGCACATGACAACTTGGGGAGGAGCTAAGTTTTCTGCAAAAGGATGGAGATGTGCACATGCACAC
Organism: Cupressus sempervirens; assembly: GCA_028749045.1. Lineage (NCBI taxonomy): Eukaryota > Viridiplantae > Streptophyta > Pinopsida > Cupressales > Cupressaceae > Cupressus > Cupressus sempervirens. Next base: position 396,383,741 of record CM053787.1, read on the forward strand.
CTTGTGGAGGTGTGCATGTTCACACCTTCATCGTGCCTTAGGAGTTAGTTTTTTGTTTTGATGTTTTGTGTTTGGATGTTAGAAGGTGTGCACATGTGCACCTTATGGAGGTGCGTATGCGCACACATTCATTGTGCTTTAGGTCAAAGGTTAAAATGTTTGTCTTTATTTTCTAGGTTTTTTGTCACAAAGTGTGTGGAGGTGCACTTTTGATCAGTTGGCAAGAGAAAGTGAGGAGGGTTAGGGGGCCTAGGATCTTATTAGAGCCTATGCTTAGTGCATACGTTCACGGGTGTGCACCTACACATGTGTGCACCCTCCAGGGCTATGCAGGTGTGCATCTCTAGAAGGAGGTGCAATGCACACTTGTGCACTGAGTGCCCATGCATATGTGTGCACTTAAAGCACTTTCTTCCATATAATCTCTCTTTTTCCTTCTTTTTGATTCTCCAGACCTCCCCAGTTAGATACTGGGGTTTAACCTAGACTCCAGACTAGGAGCCTGGTAGACAAAAAATGACTAGGGGGTCCCCATTTCTAGGAGAAATAGGGTATGCATTGTGAGACTACAATAGTTCTTATTTTCATCATCTTACCATTTATACAAATTCTATCCTTATTGTGGAATTCCTTGATTATAAATTATACATGAATTTTATTCATATTTATATACATTTAAAAGTTAGAATATTTAGTCAGCCTAGGTAGTGGTTGATGATTCTTCTTGTTATTCAAAATTTGAATTACTTAGGGGGTTCCTTACACATGTGGTTAATGATCCTTCTAATTATTCAACGATACAGTTCTAGGTTTGTGGGTGTCATGATAATGTTACATTGCATATATATTCTTATTTATGGGTGGAATCTATTGTAGCATGTTCATAGTGTTATTATGTCTTATGAATCTAATGGATTATTTACCATTTCAATTCATTTTCTATAAGGTATCAAGTCTAATAGTAAAAACAATGGTCTTGAATTCAAAATGAAGGTTTCTTCTCTTGTAGGTTATTCATAAATTGAGAGAAGTCTCTACATGTAGTTGAGGGTTCTTATTTTCATCATCTTATTATTTATACAAAGTGTATCCTTAGTGTGGGATTCCTTGATTAGAAATTATACATGAATTTTATTCATAGTTATACATTTGAAAGTTAGAATATTTTAGGTACACTTCATGTAATAGATTTATATTAAATAGTTTCATCTCATTTTCTTTTCAATTGATTAAGGACCTCATTAGAGTTCTTCAAGAAGATATATATTTTGTAGTTCAAATAAATCTTATTTCTTAAATATGGCTTGCAAGTTTAGTGCTACCAGCTTTAAAATTATTTTATTTATGTCTGACATGTACTCTCATTTAAATTATAGGATGAAAGTATATTGAAGGTATTGTTAATACGGGGACAAAAGAGCTTAGATGTACCAAGGAGAATGGCAGAGAGGAAATCAGACACGGTTTTAAGAATATGGAAGAAATTATGATTGGTTTGGATGGGCTGATAAGGGTTGGGAACCATTTAGGAAGCATGAGGGAAGGTTTTACTGGGGTAGAACAAAATGGAGATGGAAAAGCGTGCATAGAAATTTTAGTAATAATTTTCAATGGAAGAAAGTGGGCCAAAATAATGAGGATAAATGGAAAAATGAGCGAGCTACACAGAATGAATATGGAGGAAGAACACACTTGATGCAAAGATTTACATCGAGGAATTTGGGTGGCAAGGTGGATTTTGAAAACATTGCAACAAAAATGAGAAAACCACAAGAAATGGTAACTCAGGAGCAACAAAGAGTTGTGGATCAACAATGGATGTGTTGCACAGTGGAGAAGGTAGTGATAGACAAATGTGTGGTAGTGGAGAGATGTGGTTTTCTAGAACAAAATGCTTTATTTCTAAAGTGGGGAGGGCCAGTTTTCAAAATAGAAAAGATAAAAGAATGGTGTAATAAAAAATGGGGGAAAGTAAAGGATTTCAAAACTTTGGAGAATGGTTTCTATTTGGTGATAGTGGACATAGCGTAGGATAGAGACTGGATTCTAAATAGTGGCCTTTATTTTATGGAAGGGTATGGGTTCTATTTAAAGAAATGGACAAAAAAAATTGACCCAACAAAGGAGGTAATAAAGGAGATCCCTATGTGGATAGAGTTAAGGAATCTACCCCAGGAATACTGGTAGGAACAATGTTACAGAGAGATTGGTAATAAACTGGGAACATATATAAAAGCAGTGGAAATGATAGACAATGTTATTTTGCAAATGTTTCCTAGGGTATGCATAATGTGGAAGGACTGGCATCCGATCCTAGAAATGATTGAAATATTCATTGATGGGGATGTTTGGAGACAACCGGTGTCAATAAAGGAAGGATTAAAGGTACGCGAGTTATATCTTTGTGAAGAAAATAACTTTGAAGAATGCAAACAAGAGGGACGTAAGAAAGATAAGGAGGAGGAAAAGCTTCTTAGAAGGGCAACAAAGATAGCAAGAAATTTGAAGACAAGAAAGGATGGCAATGATAGAAGATAGAAGAGGGATATTGCAGACATAGAGAATGTTATGATGGCAAAAACAAGGGCATACAACTGTCAAGATGATGATTGGAGGGAATATAGTTCTTTAAAAGATGTTCAGGTTTTAGATGTGGGGATGAGAAGCTTGGAAACAAGCAACAAGGATAAGCAAATACAAGTGACTAAGGAGGCAAAGAAAGAATGGTTAGGATGGGTGAATGATGATATTGGAAGGAATGATAGGACTAGGTCAGTGGGAGAAGAGAGATGGTCAGGAAGGGAAGCAGACATAAATGCAAATGGGGGTAAAAGAGAAGAGGTAGTTAATCGAGAACTTCAAGAGAGAGAGTGCTAAAGTGAACTAAGGACAGAGAAAGTTGGGGATGTAGCTAGAGAATGGGAGAAAAATGAAGGGTATTTAATAGGGCAAGAAGGGAATATGGAAGAGGAAAATGAGAGCATATTTAAGGATATTGAAATTTCCCCAATTAGGAATTTGAAAGGGAAATAAAGGGAATCAAGCTTTGAAGAGAGTCTAAATGAGATGGAGGAAGAAGGGGAGGATGCTAAGGATGAGGATTTTTTTGGAGTAAAGGAAAGCTTGATCCTGAAAGAAAAAAGAACCATTGAGAAGACTGAGAGCAAAAAGCACAAAGCTTTGTTTGAGGAGAGTCAAAAAAGAGGTAGAAGAACAATAAATGCTTTGATCTAGATAGTAGGAAGTGCAAGAGGTTAGAGTAAATTAAAATTGGGAAAGGGTAAGAACCCCTCTCAGAAGGGATGAAGATCCTCTCATGGAATGTTAGGGGATGCAATGCCGCTGAAAAAAATTGCTTGATTAGGAGAGGCCTAGACCAAGCAAAGCTTGATATAATATTCTTGCAAGAAACAAAAATAAAGCTAGAAGATGAGGGAAGATTGAGATGTAAGTTTAGCAGATGGGAGAGCATTTGGAAAGTAGCTAAAGGAGCCTTAGGGGGTTTAGGTGTCCTATGGAATAGAGAAACAATAAAGGGAGTTCAAATGTAGTCAAGAAAAAATTGGCAGTGGTTAAAGATCACTTCAAAAAAATTGAAATATGACTTAAATGTCATTAATGTTTATGGCCCAACTCAAAGTAGAGAAAAAAGAGAGTTGTGGAAAAAACTTACAGATCTACTGGAAATTTTACAAGAGGAGATAATTATTATAGGGGGGGGGGACTTCAATGTGATCTTATACCCAGAGGAAAAAAAAAGGGGGTAAGGGATGGAGGTCTACTTCATAGGAAGACTTTTCTTCCTTTTTTATGGATAACGGGCTGATAAATATGCCTTTTAAATAGGGTGACTTCACATGGAACAATAGGAGGCAAGGTTATGTAAATATTGCTGAAAAATTGGATAGGTTTCTGTTAGGAGGGGACTGGACCAAAGTGGAATGGTCGATGGATGTAGAGATCTTGCCTATTCATGGATCTAACCACTTCCCCATTAGTGTGAGGTTACAGGAGGAGCTAACTCCAGACCGATGCCCCTTTAAATTTGAAGCAATGTGGATGAGGGTCGATGGTTTCAAGGAAATGGTGGAAATTTGGTGGAAGGAGGTTCCAAAAAGGGAAGGTAATATGGCTTTTAAATTTTTTAAAAAGCTTCAGTTCATCAAAGGAAAATTGAAGGTTTGGAATAGGGAATCTTTTCAAGGTATTTTTAAAAGGAAAGAAGAATTGGAAGTAGACTTTATGATCTTAAATGATAAGATAGTTCAAGGAGAAATGAATGAGGAAGATTTTAAAAAGGAAAAGAGGCTTAAAAAAGAATATGATGAGACCTTGTTAAGAGAAGAATTGTTTTGGAGGCAAAAATCTAGGGAAATGTGGCTAAAAGAGGGAGATAGGAATACAAAGTTTTTCCATAATTCAGTTAAAATTAGAAGGGCTCACAATAAAATCTTCTGAGAGATAATAAATGATCCAACCCTAATTAAGAAGGAAGCAGTGAATTTCTTCAAGGATAGAGTTCAGATGGAGGTGGGGACGGAGGATTTAGATGAAGAGGTGCTAGAAAGTATTCAGAAGTGCATAAGAAATGAACAAAATGCAAAGTTAAATGTTGTAGTTATGAAAGAAGAAGTAAAAAGAGCACTATGGGGCTTAGGGAAAGATAAGAGTTCAGGACTTGATAGATTCACAGGGAGTTTCTTCAAACTTATTTGGGAGTGTATTGAAGATGAAATTTGGGAAATGGTGGAGGAGTCTCGAAGAGGGGTTTTGTTCTTAAGGATCTAAACAACACCTTTATTGCTCTAGTTCCTAAAAAGGAGGATTGCAACTCCTTTAATGATTTTAGACCAATATCTCTATTCAATATTGTGTATAAAATCATATCAAAGGTGGTGGCTTACATACTTCAAGAAGTGCTAAACAATGTAATTTTAGAAGAGTAGAGTGGATTTGCACCTGGAAGATCAATTTTCAAAGGGGTGATAATAGCACATGAAATGATTCACTCAGTTAGAACAAATAAATTGAGCAAAATGGTGGTTAAGTTGGATATAAAGCAGGCCTATAATGAGGTAAATAGAGTCTTTTTATTTAAAGTTCTAACAAATTTTGGGTTCAATGAGAACTGGATTAGATGGGTTAAAGGTTGTCTAAATTCAGTAAGGTTCTCAGTTTTGGTTAATGGAAGCCCCCAAGGTTTTTTTGAATTGAATAAAGGAATAAGACAAGGTGATCCATTATCCCCTTTTCTATTTATAATTTTGGTTGAAGTGTTGGAAAGACAAATAGAAGGGATAAAGGCCAATGGAAAGGGGTTAAAGTTGCAAGGGGTGTAGACCCTATCTCACATTTACAATTTGTAGATGACACTTTTCTTACAGGAGAAGCTTCCAAAAGGGGCTAAAGTTATGAAAAAACTCTTGAGATATGTAGTGCCTGCCCCTAAGTCGCATTTCTGTTATCATTGCCAAACTCTTTTAGGCCAATTTATGTTTGATGATTAGTATTATTATTTTAGAGATTATCAGATGTTGTTTTACACTCAGTTTATTATATGATGAGATTACTTGGTACTCTATATTTCATGCATGTATGATGATTATTCAATGTTTTCAGTTATCGATGATGATTAGTTAGATGGTTTATTATTCCATGTGCTTCTTATGGATACTTACCCCATACTGCATGTGTATGGTGTGCGTGTTTGTTTTATTTATGTATGGTGTTTCTGATGTGGTTAAGGAAGGGAGTCGTAGTCACCTGCTAGACGGGATCTACACGATGCACCACTTCCTGTCATTGTCTGTTTAGCTTAGAATATTGTGTTTGTACATGCGTGGATTTTATGCAGGTTGCAGGTACCGGGTATCGACTTCCCTGAATTGCCAGGATGAGCGTACCCTATCGCATTGTCTCAAGGGTAAGAGAGGGGAGATAAACTCTTAAGTCCAATTCCTAAACCCTTTAGCCAATTGTCCTAATTGATAATTAGGACAAGTATCTGAGTTAAGTACCCTCTGAATGCATCAAAAGATGTAATTTCGTGATTATAACCCTTTTTGTTTGATTTAGTATGTATTTTTCTATGATGGGTTTTTTGTATGTTGTTATATGAGTCCTTGATGTGTTTTCTACTAATTAAGTCTAATTAAAAAGATCAATTAATGATTTAATTTAATGGAGAATTAATATGATATCTTTAATATTTAATTAATTGAGAAATTAATTAAATAAAAGAATTAAATTTAGAGATTAAAGTTCAAAGATAAATTTAGAACAGGATAATATTTATTTAATTTAATAATAATATATTTGGAGTTCATTTTTAAATAAATGCTAAATATTATTATTATTTAAATTAATTAAATATGTTATCAATTAAGTTCTAAAATAAATTAAAAGTTGAAAGATATTAAATTATTAAGAATTCTAGATCGCATGATCTAAGCATGAGTTTAAATATGAGAATTAAATTAAAAGATTAAATAATAGAAATTAATAATGTTATTTTAATTTCATAAAGTGCACATGAGATTAAAGTAATAAAGATTAAAATAGAAGTCAAGTGGAATATTAAATAAAGTTATTTGATAATTCATTTAATGTGCATTAAAAGATAAAGCAAAGAATTAATACAAGTTAATTTGAGAGTTAACCCAGTTGAGCAAAGAGTCCTCTCGGGTGAACGCACAATTAGTGCCCCGATTTGAGGAGAAGACTTCTTATCACAACTTTGGGGTTCATTTTTGAGGAACAATGAATTTTGGGAAAGAATTTTGGAGACAAGAATTTTGGAAGACATCTTTTGACAGGGAATTTCAGAAGGAGAATTCTAGGAAAGTTTTTCAAAGGAGAGTTATTGAAGGGAAGCAAATTCTCCCTAGTTTTTCGAGGGTTTTGTATTAGCATCAGGATCAGGTAGGGTCTTGTGTTTTGATCGTTGATTATTTACGAAATTTCTCTATTCCTTGTCTTCTTCGTGCCTGTGGATTGTAAATCCGAATTCTCTGTGATAAAAGCTTAAATATTTTAATATTGTAAATTATTTAAATGCTTGTCAATATATTCGACGTACGTAGTGATTAGAAAAGTGATCAGGAATCCTCGTTTGTTAGATTAAAATTAGGATGTAATCGGGAAGGGTTGCATTTTAGATTAAATTTTAAATTTTAAAAAAAAAATTAGATTGAAAATTTGGATGGTTAAAAATATTTTCTCTATCAGAATATTGATGAAAACAATTTTTAAAAAATAAATTATAAATAAAAAGAAAGTGGTTTGTTTCATAAACTTATATTTAATAAATTTAATTAAAAACGTTTATTTTTAAAATAATAAATAAATTATTAAAATTCTAAAAAAAATAAATAAATAAAAATTATATAACTAAATTTTATATTTAAAATATATATATATATATATATATATATATATATATATATATATATATATATATATATATATATATATATATATATATATATTGAATTTGGAGGCGGGGCCGTGACACCCCCACCTCCCTCTCTTTATGTTTCGGCTGCCGCACAGTGACCCTGTTGCTGACGCAGCAAGTACGGCTGTTGACGCAGCGTACTCTACTGCGGCAGCAGCAGAATCGCTGCTGCAACCGCCCCCTTTAATAAGGGCACGAGTAAGTTTTGTTTATTTTGTTATTAACTTTTAAAAGTTATTTATTTTAGTTGTAATTTTATTATTATTTTTAATATAATTTGTTAATTATTAATTTATATATATATATATATATATATGATAATTTATTAATAATACTTCATTAATTAATAATTAATAAATATTAATTATTAAATAATTTTTAAGAGTTTTAATTAATTAATAATTAATAAATATTAGTTTTTTTTTTTTTTTCAGAATTATAATTTTAATAATTAATAATTATTAAATTTAAGTAATTTGGGTTATTAAGGGTGTTAAGTCAGAATTAATGATAAGAATCAATTAAAGATGTATAATTATTCAATGAATATTATGATTGGGACTGCGGTTATTTAATTTTTAATAATCTATGATTATTATAAAATTAAATAAATAATTACCCTCGAACTTATTATCTTTAAATAATTGACTTGATGAGAATTCAGGATAATTATACATGTTATTCGAATATTAAAATGGGTGTAACTACTAGGGTAAAATTGTAATTTTTATCTACTCGAAAACTTGTACTAAAACGAAAATTGAAACCTTATATCCAACTTAACTATGTGATTCAATCAAGCCAAAATATGAAACCTATACTTTGTATCTGTACTATTTTATTTTACTATCTATGTTTTGGGGTGTTTTGGGGTTGTCCTAGCATTGACCAGTTTAGGTTGTTACCAGAGGCTCGGGTATTATGTGAATGTGATGTTATGTTGTTTTGATCTCGATCTTTTAAACCCAACCCTGGTGATGTGTTGATATGCTCTATGACATGTTTGTGATTACTGTTTGTTATTGCTTTCCAGTTTCCTGGTGTGAAGCTAAAGTGTATGTATATAAGATACCTGACTTAACCATTTTTGAGTCTCGATCAGTTATATTTGATAACCATTTTTTAGTCTCGATCAGTTATACTTGGATTGCTTTTCGGTCGCTTGAGAGGACTGAAGTGTTTGTTATGTTCTTGATGATGTCATGTGTTGACTTGAGCATTTTGGAGTCTTTGATCAGTATTGTAATTTACTATTGGGATACTTTCTGGTTGCTCATTGGAGAACCATTGGATTTTGTGATTTATCATTGATGCCTTCAGTTGCTGATAGAGAACTGTTGTGATCATATGATTATTATTTGATGCTTATCTGTTGCTCATGAAGATCTGATGTAATTTTGTGGCTTATCTTTTATGATGTTTTTCAGTTGCTTGTATAGGACTGAGGTGATTTTATTATGATTCTTTGATTCGTGATTTCATGAGCCTAGGGTAGGTTATCTATGTGTAGTGTCAGGAAGTGGCTTGCAATGGGGATCGGGGCCCTAAGAGGCTGCCTGGAGTAACCCATTGTAAGTTGTTTTAATAAGTGAAAATATTTACACTAAATGAGAGAAAATGAACCTAACAAGATAATTGTATGTTCTCTCCCATGCCTTGAGTGCTAGTACAGACTAGGATGGGGTAGAGAGAACGCTTGGTTACGACCTTTCATTCCATAGTATGCCTCGTCAGTACAAGAGGATACTAGTGGCCGCAGGGATCAGTAGGGACCCGAGATTCCTAAGGGATTGCTCGGGTAACTTCTACGTGACTTTAGCGATGACACTTTCTCGCTTGCATATTAGGTTTCCTATGTGTCTTGTGGTACCTCTGGGTTTAGATGTCGATCTTTTTAGGAACCCTTGAGTTAGCATACTTATAGGATTTCCTGGACTTAGAGAGTATTTATGATTATAGGTTTTGCTATCCTATTTGGGACTTGAGACTATCTCCTCAGCGTGGTGGGAGTGGACCATTTAGGTTCCACGCGGTCGGGTGGTAGTGCTTTTTACTCTTACCATTGAGATCTGTTTCGTGGTCACCATGGCTGGAGTTTTCGTGATTGGCATTTATCGTCACTATGTTCTTGGATTATTATGATGGATGGTTAGATTTTATGATAGATGTTTTATCATTATGGATGTATGGATATATCATGTATGGTGAATAGTCAGATATCTTTACTGTACTTTGTATCATGGATTCGTGGAGATTGATGCATTTCTATTTTTACATATGTATAATTCTTTTAAGCCTTTCATACCCTATGACTTGTATAGTGGATGATTGAGCAATCCGAATTAATCTGCCAAGAGGCATTCAGAATAAATGTATATTATGGACAATGGGACTTTCTGTTTATTCTTTCATATGTATGTGATAGTTGTTAGACTTAGAATTAATTAAATTTAAACGTGACTCAACGTCTTGGGATCCTTAAGAAATGTAACTTGCAATGTATGTTTATCGATGATTACATGTTATTGCTTCCGCTACTATGTGTTTGATGTGTATGTTATACATTCTTACTTTAAAAAAAAAATGTTTAGCAAACTTAGTGAAACTTTAGGTTAATTCTTTTGGATCCCTTGGCGGGGCGTTACAAGATATATGGAAAGGTGTCAGGACAAAAGATAAGTTGGGTGAAGTCTAAATTTTCTTTTTCTTTAACACCCCCCTCTCAAAGAGAAGAGCGACAAGAAGAATTTTAGGTATAAGGCAGCGAGCCCTCCCTAGTAAATATCTAGGAATCCCTTTATTCCAAGGATAGAACAACAGAGAAGTTTGGAAGGGATTAGTGGAGAAATGCCTTAGAAGAATGGAAAGGTTGAAAGGTAAGTGGCTAACTTTAGCTAGTCGAATTTTGATGTTAAAATATGTGGTTTCAGTAGTACTAATTTTTTCAATGATGTGCTTAAAAATTCATAAGAAGGTGATAAATTTAGTGGAAAGGCAAATGAAGAGTTTTTTTCTAGAGTGGGGTAGGGAAGGCAAAAAAGTGACCTTTACTAAAATGGGAGAAAATATGTAGGCCCAAGAAGTTTGGTGGGGCTGGAATTAGAGATTGGAATAAAATGAATGTAGCCTTAGGGGCTAAATTGGTGTGGCAGATGGCAAATGAAAATGAGCAATTATGGATGAGAATTCTAAAGGCTAAATATTTGGATACAACTAAGAATTTATGGATTTTAACTTTCCAAAATCCAATAAGAGGATCAACAATTTGGAATTTTATTCTTTCTTGTAAACAGGTCATTACTAACCACATCTCTTGGGTCATAGGAAATGGCAATGAGGCAAAATTCTGGGAGGATTCATGGAATGGGAACAAATCTTTAGATGATGAATATGGTGATGAATATCTGAAAAAATTCTTGTGTGAAAGGTGGGGCAGGAATGTTAGTAACTATTTGGTAGAGTGTGATGGGGTTTTGGGAAAAAGTTGGCAATGGAAGGATTGAAGAGTGGAGGGATTTTCGAAAAGATAGCAACACACCCTTAAGGAAACCTTTAAGGGTAGAAAGGTGAGCATATTAAATATAGAGGACAAGATCAGCCGGTGTGCAGCAACCTCAGGCAAATACTCAGTCAAGTTGGGATATGAAATTTTGGATTCTAGGATTGAGGAGTATTTTGAGACAGAGGATTTATGTTGGAGTAAGGAAATTCTCCCAAAGGAAGGAACATTTGTGTGGCTAGCAATTCAAGGAAGAATCTTAATAGGGGAGAGAAGATGCAAATTTGGGTTTCAGGGACCTATGAAATGTTTCATGTGTGGAAAAGATGAAGAAAATGTGGACCACTTATTGCTTAATTGTGAGATTGCAGCTAATTGTTCGATACACATTTAGGGAAAACTTGATTGGGAAGGTCCATGGACTCCCTCTGTAAAGGCCTTTTTCATTTCATGGCCAAGGGGAGGAAAATGAATTAGTTAGAGTGTATATGGAGAATTGGCCCATCAATTGTGATATGGGAGGTTTGGAAAGAACGAAGTAGGAGGATTTTTCAAGATAGATCAGAGACTTTAAAGAAAATTCTAGACTAAATTAACCATTCCATTGAAGAAATGATGAATGCAACAATGTTTAGGGAAAACCTATTAAATTGTGTGTTCACAAAAGCAGATATGATGATTTAGAAACAATGGTCAGGGATTAAGATGGGAAAGGTTGGTGATATGGGAAAGGAGAATTCTAGAGCCAAGAAAAGGGTGGAGGTGACTTGGGAAGCTCCCAACTTAGGTTGGTCAAAAGTAAATTTTGATGGAGCCTCTAAAGGTAATCCAAGGAGTTCAAGTGTGGGTTGCATAGTAAAAGATAATGCAAGGAATATAGTGGCTTACGGAGCACGAAAATTGAACTATGGAACAAATAATGAGGTGGAGTTTCAATCTGCTTTATTGGCCCTGAAATGTAGTAAAAAATTTGGAGGGAGGAAAATTATCTTGGAAGGTGACTCAATGGTGGTGGTGTAAGCAATAAGTAAAAATGCAATCTAGGCATGGCACCTTAGAAATTTTTTAGAATCAATAATGGAGGAATTAAAGGATCTTTAGGACTTTAAAGTTTGTCATGTTTATAGGGAAGCAAACAAGGAGGCAAACACTTTATCAAAGTGGGCGACAAGTTTAAAAGAGGATGGAAGACCAATTTATGAATTATGTAGTTATTGGGATATTATGGGGGTTACTGAAGTTAGTGGGTTTTTAATGTAAACCAAGACGTGATCAAAGTTGATGAGAAGGAAAAGTGTGGTGGTTGATGTCTATAGGATATAAAGGACTGTTAATAAAGATGGGGGAAAGATTGTGCAGATCGCTAGTTACGATTTTCATAATGAGAAAAGATGGTAATCAGCCAGTTTGAAGTGTGTGGTGAAATGATGGGATAGTGGCTTAAAGAGAAAGGTAGTTAGAAAACTTAATAAATTCATGATTGAAGGAAAAAAACTATATAAAACAGTAAATTGTAGTAGTGATAGTGACAGATTGAAAGAAGATGGAGGCAAGATTTACCTTTCAAAGTTAGTGACAACAAAAATTACTTGTCCAATTGAAGAAGTAGAGTGGGTGGTTAAAAATTTGTTTCCTAATGATTTACTAGTAGGGATAGAGTCCCTTTTAGAATGGGCTTGGCCAAGCAAAGGATTTGATTATAGTGAGTGCTATGAAGACTATGAGGAAGGTTTGAGAGAAGGAAGAGTGGGTTTCCTATGGTGGTCAACAGGAGTGGACAAAGAATTATATAAAGAACAAGCAAAATGGGAATGGGCAAACTTGAGGAGGGAAATTGAGAGCTTTTTAGAGGAAAATAAGCAGAGGGTTAAAGGTTTCTTTGTAAACCACCCTATGAAGAGTAGTGTTGGTTCAAGGAGGATAAGGGGGATGGTAAAGGAGAAATTTATAGTGTGGGTGGATGATTAAGGGAGCGGAAAAAAGGCATGGCAATTTTGTCAAAATTTTGGGTTGATGAAGAATGAAAATGGCTAAAGGGAAGGTTTTGAAATTGGTGTGAAGGGAAAGGAAGAGAGGAAGTGAAGCTGACCAGCAAGGAGAAACAGAGAAAGATGATGGTAATTCAGTGCTGGCTGGAGAATGAAGAATAGAATGTCTGCAAACAAAGGTCATGAAAAAGAGGATCAACTGACAGAGGAAAAAGTGGAATTTTGGAATGACAATGATTTTTTTTGGGTTGGTGTACTTCTGTGTGTTTTAGTGATGTATTTGAAGGAGTCAACTTATGAAAAGCTATGATGTATTTAGGGTGGGTGTATTATGTTTAGTAGTTAAGGGACATGGGGTGGTCAGCATGGAATGTATGAGGACCTTAATAGGTAGAAGTATGTAAAGAGAATAGCTTGAAAGAAGCTTGTAAGTATTTATGTAATGATGATATTTTATTATAATATAATAAAAAGATCTTATTACTGACCAAAAGAAAAAAGGTATTGTTAATATCATTGGTCAATATCTTACTTCACAATGCTACAAAATCTAGGAAAATGCCTCTTTCTATCGTGTACATGATATTCTTTCTTCTACAATATTCATATTTATCACATATTAGTGCTTAAATTTGAGGATAACTCATATAGTAGAAAATCTTTCTAGAAGATATAATTTTATTTTTATTTTTCTATATTCTAGAGAAAAGTTTATCTCATTTTTTGTATACATGTACATCTTATGGTCCAAGACTAAGTCCTTCAACTATTGATATTATTCATTTTAAATTTTTTTCCTATATTATATGGCTTTCCTTCTTACTCCAGTATGAGATTTCAATTGTTCATCAATCATATCTAAACTTTTGTAGAGGATCTTAACTCTTATATGGTACTAGATAATGTCTAGGTCAAAATTTGGTATAGCCAAATTACAAAATATATGAAAACATTTTTTTTTTAATATAATAAAATTTTTTATCGGTAAAAGGTTAGAGCCAAACCTTTTTATTATTAATTTATAAAGTTTATACATGGTCCTTCTATTCAAATTGGCATTGAAAGGAAAGAAAGGAGTCAAGAAAACCTCCAATCTTACCCAAGGGCTTCTATCTAGATTAAAGACACATTAATTAATATAGGGAAATTATCCTATTTAAATTTTTTATGAAATTTATAAAGATTATTTTTAAAGTCACTCAATTTGAACTTTTCCTTTGTATGTTTCTCTTTGTTGCTTTGACTTCGTAATATATTATCCACTTTTTTTCTTGCATACACTTTCCTCTTGACCAAGATCCTTATTAGAAGAAAATGATAAATATTATTATAATATTTATATAAATTAATTTAAGTTATCCATATGACTTATGAATCTTAGCCTAAAAGATAAAGGAAATGCATAGAAAGGTCAACCTTTTTATTTACTTCAAAGAGGATGCTCCATATATATTTCCATTATAATGGCTAAGTATTTTGATCTTGACCTTAGCCTCATGATCAAGTTGTAATATTTACATTATATTGAATAAACCCATCATAAACATGTATAGTCCATAACATATCATCACCAATTAGTTCTCTTAATTGAGGATTATCATGATTAATCATATTGCTAATTTTTATACTTAAATATTGCATTCAAGATAGTTGATACAATTTTAGAATTAATTAGAAATGTGATATTCTTAGTGTTGTTCATCCTATTGATAGATTACTCCATCATACATGACATTCTCATTTTTTATGAATTGTGTTATATCTTGCCTAATTACCACGATATCATTTGTAATTATACCTTTATCATGTTATAACAAATTGACATGATTTAATTGTTAAAAAAAATTGAGCAATTGATGGATTATTAGTGCATTAGACAATACCTTCAAGTTCTTATCCTTTTTTAAAATGGTAATTTTAGTAATCCTATTGAATATTAATACGTGTTAATACAACCCATTGATTTGTATGATAGTATTATAATAGATTTTTGTTCTTTGAGTACTATTAAGGTTATAAGTTTAGAAATGGATGACTTAATTATTCTTTACGAGAGGATGTGCACCATTGTCTCCTTTGTTGACTAATGTATCTACTTCTTTATTTCGTTCTTGATTTATATGTTTAATACTAATATTTTTAAATTTATCAACTATCTTTAACATGTATTCAACTTTTAAATTTAATATCCAATTAGGAGTGTTTCTTTTTCTTAAGGAATTTAAAATAATTTGTGAATCCCCTTCAATGACTAACTTTATAATGCCCATTTCCAAGCTAAGGTTTACACCTTCGATAAAAGCCTCTAATTGTGCTACATTATTAGAGAGAGCCCCTATTAGAATATTTAGAATAACTGCTCCAAGGTCCAAATGTACCAATTAAACAAATAATCACTTAAACAACTTCAAATCTTATCATTGCACAACTTAGTCTCTACTTTAAACTTTGGTAATATCAACTAGCTGTCCATTGTCCTAAATAATAGACGTACAGAATGTAAACATTAATCAATAAAACATCACAATAACATCCACACAAGTTTGACACTAGGATTTAATGGAAACCCAATTTGGAAAAAACTACCAGCAACATTGTTAGAATCTCTTAGAATAACTGAGAGGGGGGGTGAATCAGTTATTCAAGGTCCCAAATGCCCTAATAATTTTTTTTATTTTTTTCACCAAATGTAGTGAACTCATAAACCTTTTAACCATCCAAGCTTAAATCAATCATATTAGCAAGTTACAGTAAATCAACATGCAAAGATAAAACATGCAAGATCAACACATGACACAATGATTTACGTGGAAACCCAATTTGGGAAAAACCACCAGTAACATGCTACTTGATTCTCACTCTTCTGAAGTGATGCCCTGTTAAAGGCCTTCCCTGTTAAAGGCTTACAACACACTGTTAAATGTGACCTTGTTAGAGGATTTCACCAAACTGTTAGGAATGGGCCTGGTTAAAGGACTTTAGAACATTCACTGGGAATGTCACCCTGTTAAAGGATTTATCTGATGGCTATCAAACCAACCTAAGTCCATAGGATTTAAACTAATTGTTACAATTGCTAGAAAGTAACAACAATGAACTTTTGATCTGATATAACTTACAACATACTTTGCAGATTTCAGATCACACTTTCAGTTTAGTCCTTATGCTTGGCTTTTATCTCTTCAGCTCTGACTGCTTGTCATCTATTCAAGCTTCGTCTCCTTGAGTCTTCTAACTCACTGTACTAATGCATCCATATCAGGGGTCTTCTTACTGAAACAGAGTAACTATGCTCTCTTTCCTCTTTTCCACCTTCTTCAGCACTTTACACTTTCATGCTTGACCACCCCTCTCTCATTTTTTTCATTAACTAATGACTCCTTATATAGAGATCTGATATGCCTTTGCCGCTCAATTCTCCCTCTTCACTTTTAGGGTTTCAATATGGATTAGGTAAAATACAATGTATCTACACCATATCTTGTTCTCTTCTAGAAACTTCGCTAGCTGTATCCTCAAAAATGTTTTACATGGTGTTCTGTGCCACTAGCTCATCATTCTTATCTTCTATTTAATTTACAAACTTCTAAGTAATAACCTTGTCGGCTTAGTTATGGCGAATCTTCGATCTTCGAAATAATGCAGCAACTCGGCATTATTTGTTTTACTGATGCTCGGCATCTCAGTGTTACTCGGCATCATCACAAAACTGTGTTACTCGGCACTTACAGAAAATTGTGTTACTCGGCACCTACAGAAAACTGTGTTACTCGGAACCTACAGAAAATTGTGTTACTCGGCACCTACAGAAAATTGTGTTACTCGGCACCTACTCTTTACTCGGCACCTGAAGATCACTCGGCTTATATGATATACTTGGCACCTTCTCTTAGTTGAGCTTTGTAAAAGACTTGGCTAACACCTAACCTCTTTAATATGTTTCAGTGTGCCCTTTTTTCTGTATCTTATAGTATGTTATCAAATACACTTTTTCATCAATGGCTTAGCTGATCCTAGTACTTCATTACAACATCATAACTTCAACCTTTCTCTAGGTGTTCTAGTTACATCTTATTGATTTCCACCACCTTGTCAACCAACTAATTGATAGTATTTGGATCACTAAAGCAATTGTCATTCCTGCAAGTAGCAAGTTTGACATCAATGACAAAACAATGATTGAGAACATTCTTTATCATTCCAACAACTCTTATTATCAATTCAATCATTTCTAACAACAACATGTCACTAATTTTCACTCTTCTGAACTAAGCCCTGTTAGGAGCCAACCCTATTAAAGGTTACAAAACACATTGTTAAAAATGTGACCTAGTTAGAGGATTTAATCACCCTTTTAGGAATGGCCTTGTCAAAGGACTTTAGAACATTCCATTAGAATGTCACCTAGTTAAAGGATTTACATATGGCTGTTAGGTCTAACTTTATTAAAGGATTTCCAATACTGTTTAAATTTATCAACTATCTTTAACACGTATTCAACTTTTAAATTTAATATCCAATTAGAAGTATTTATTTTTCTTAAGGAATTTTAAATAATTTGTGAATCCCCTTCAATGACGAACTTTATAATGTCCATTTCCAAGCTAAGGTTTACACCTTCGATAAAAGCCTCTAATTGTGCTACATTATTAGAGAGAGCCCCTATTAGAATATTTAGAATAACTACTCCAAGGTCCAGAAGTACCAATTAAACAAATAATCACTTAAACAACTTCAAATCTTATCATTACACATCTTAGTCTCTACTTTAAACTTTGGTAATATCAACTAGTTGTCCATTGTCCTAAATAACAGACTTGCAAAATGTAAACATTAATCATTAAAACATCACAATAACATCCACACAAGTTTGACACTAGGATTTAATGGAAACCCAATTTGGAAAAAACTACCAGCAACATGTCACTAATTTTCACTCTTCTGAACTAAGCCCTGTTAGGAGCCAACCCTATTAAAGGTTACAAAACACATTGTTAAATGTGACCTAGTTAGAGGATTTAATCACCCTTTTAGGACTGGCCTTGTCAGAGGACTTTAGAACATTCCATTAGAATGTCACCCGGTTAAAGGATTTACATATGACTGTTAGGTCTAACTTTATTAAAGGATTTCAAATACTGTTTACAATAGTTAGAAACTTCTCTTGGAATCCATTCCTTAAGTCATTTACCTAATCCTCTCCTAGAATTAAATGATCCAACTCATCAATCCTTATCTTCAACACACTTTCCATATCTGAAGAAATCAATTTAGTTAGCTTGAAATTATAATTTCTCATGAACTATTAAAATTTTGTTCCTTGGCCAACATTAATTTCTGGCACTCAGTCATCTCTGGGTTACTCAATTGATACTAAATTTCTTGCTCAGCATATATATTGTCACTCGGTCAATACTAATGCTTGGTCAACACTACCTTTGCTTGGCTTGTATTGGTGCTTAGTCGACACTAGCATCACTTAGCTTATACTTCAAGTTCCTTATTATTTTTCTTTGTTGTTCGGTCATGCTTATGCATTTGATCTATCTTTGATCACATATTTAAGACTTTAGCATTACTGACTTCTCCACTTGTAACATGAT
This sequence comes from Cupressus sempervirens, assembly GCA_028749045.1. NCBI lineage: Eukaryota > Viridiplantae > Streptophyta > Pinopsida > Cupressales > Cupressaceae > Cupressus > Cupressus sempervirens. The sequence goes on from CM053787.1 coordinate 396,402,287, forward strand.
TTAAACAATCAATTTATCTTCAAGTGTCTATTTGTAGTTCCCTTTTCATAACTCAACTTTCCTCTAGGTTCTTTTGTTATGACCAACTTCTCAAATCCTCTTCATTAATCAAATAGATATGAAAATTAGATCATATAGAAAATGGTCTCACCAATAGGTTTGACACCAATGACAACATAACAATTTTTCCAATTGTAGCTTCCAACAATCTCCCTCTTTGGCATTGATGGAAACACCTCTAGAATACTTTTAGTTACCATACAATCCAAAACTTGTACTATCATGAGCAACTTCCTCTATATTCAGTTATATCCTTAGTTTCATTATGATTCTCATCCATATAGTATATCAGATCTATCAACACTTCTAGTGACACTTAGGAACTCCCTCTAAGTTGTGTCTCCCTCTTGCATCATTATCTCATTATATCCCACTGGATAATATATCCCTCATCCTCACTCATTGTAACTGAATAATCGTATCTCCCTCTTTGACAAAAATTCCAAAGACATTTCAATTCATGCATCTTTATCATGTAGATACATTTATATCAATTTTGAATTCTTTGTCTATCATCTTTATATGTCTAATCTATTATTTTGTTCTTCTTCTTTACTATACCTTAGGCATCTCCTAAAGTAAAATTGTTTGCATTAATTTGTAAGATATTTTGATCAACACATTTCATGAAAAGCTTCACTTCAACTTAAGTACCTTTGTCTAGGGAATCACCCCTAATTCGCCTCTAAGATATTCATGAGAATATTTGGTAAAGCTTTAGTGTATTTTATCTTTGTTGTACACATATTCCAACTTCACTTCTTTGTCTTGAACTAACTCTCTCAAGTAATGATAATTTGTAGCAATATACTTGGTCTTTGTGTACATCACCAGATTTTGTGATATGTTAATAGCACTTATGTTATCTCAATAGATAACCACTAGATCTGTGATCTCTTCCTTCATACCTTTCAACAATTGTTTGATCCATATGATATTTGAACAATTTACTATTGCTACCACATACTCAACTTCAACTGTTGATTGGGAAATACATTTTTTCTTCTTGCTTGTCCATTAAATTAGTCTCTTTCCTATAAATAATACACCTTCACTTGTGCTCTTTCTGTTAGCAACATTTCTTTCCCAATTAGAATAAGTAAATACCTTCTGTTCAAATCTATCATTCTTCTTGTAATACAATCCATAGTCTTTTATTCCTTTCAGATATCTCAATATCCTTTTCACTGTCATCATGTGATTCTCCTTAGGACTTTCTAAAAATATTGCAACTATCCCAACTGATAAAGAAATATTAGGTCTACTATTAATTACGTATTGAAGTTTTCCAATCATTAATATGTATAGTGTCCGGTTCACTTCAACAAAACCATCATTCTTAGATAATTCATGTCTATTAATCATAGGTGTACTAACTGGTCTTAAGTCTTCCATTCCAAAAAAATTTAGTGTCTCTTTGATATATTGGATTGAGTAATGAAGATATCATACCACTTGTTAGAGTGGGGCTACCATTGCACCAAAAGATTGATCTGTCAATGCTTGATACAACCACTCAACTTATAATACTCAAGAGGCAATTAAGCCCTTGTCAAAAATCTTGAGGGGAGTACTGAATTTTTTTCTAACAATCTCCCCCTCAATGCTACCCAAGGGTTTCAGGATTAAAGGTTGTGACCAAGCTCTAATACCACTTGTTAGCCAACAAAGATTTTGATCTTACCAAACATTAACATTTTAAATTCCTTCTTCATTTCATCAAAAAATCATTTGCATAATGCTTCCTTGCCTCCAAATATGATATCATCAACAAAAAATTTAGATAGCACTACCTCATTATTCTTGTCAGTCTTCAAATACAAATTGTTGTTATCATTTGTTCTTGCAAATCCAATCTTCATCAAATAGTTATATGTAGTCTTTTATACTATGCTCTAGGAGCTTGTTTCAAATTGTATAAAGCTTTGTGCAACTTACACACCATTCTCTTCTTGCTAGGATCCACAAATCCTTTAGGTTATTCTATGTACACTTCTTCCTCAAGTATTCCATTCAGAAATGCAAATTTGACATCCATCTAATATACCTTAAATCCTTTATAAGTATAATATGCAAGCAATGTTCTGACTCCTAGTCTTGCTACAAGGGCAAATGTTTCTCCATAATCAACATCTTCTTCTTGTATATATCCTTTGCATACTAGTCTAGCCTTATTCCTTGTGACTTCACCATTTTCATCCAACTTGTTCCTGAATACCCGCTTTGTTCCAATAACATTTTTGTCTTTTAGTCTAGGTACTAGGGTCCATGTTTTGTTCTTTTCAATATGTTCAATTTCTTCATTTATTGCTTGTATCTAGTGTTCATTCTCCAAAGCATCTTTCACTGATTTAGGCTCAAACTCACAAAATAAGCATGTAGCACTTTTAGTCTTTTTCTTGTCATAACACTTGATTCTTTATCTTCAATTATTCTCTCATGTATATGATGTCTTCTTACATATTTTTCTAGCATAGGGTCTTTTTTTCTTTTTCCTTCAACAATTTTATCTTGAAAAATGATTTCAAGTTCATTATCTCTTTCTTGTTTAGGTTCTTGTTCATTCTTTGCATGCTTGGCATTGTCTTCCTAATGTTTGACATTCTCTGTCTATGACTCGACAACACTTTCCTATTGCTCGACACCCACAATCTATTGCTCGAAAATTGGTTGTTGCAACTTGACATTCCTAGTTTGTTGTTGATTTGCAACTTTGTTCTCTTATTTAGGTGGGCTACTAGAAGCACTATTGTTCACATATGTGAACAAATTGTAGTCTCCAGGTTTTGTTCTACATTCAACTTCATTCCTTTCTAATAACTCATAAACTTTCACATTTTCACTTTCTACAACTTTTTTAGTGTTAGAGTTCAAACACTTATAAGCTTTACTCTTAGTGGAATATCTTGGGAATATGCCTTCATCACTCTTAGCATCAAGTTTTCCATTTTTTGTTGTCTTTAAGTATGTAACATTTTCTTCCAAAAACTTTGAAATACTTTACATTAGGAGCATAACCATATCATAATTCAAAAGGTGTAGCATTTGTACCTTTCTTGACTTGTACCCTATTTAGGGTATAAACAGTTATACTCACAGCTTCTCTCCAATATTTTTGCGATACATTCTTCTCCATCATCAATGTTCTAGCTCAATCAATGATTGATCTATTCCTTCTTTCAACTATTCCATTTTAAGGAGGGGTCATATGTGTTGACATCTATCTTTTGATTCCTCTATTATTACAGAATACGTTGAACTCATTGGAAATGAATCCAGCACCTTTGTCAGATCTCGAACACTTCAGACTCTTCCCTACCTCCTTTTCCACTATGGCTAGATATCACTTAAATAATTGAAAAGCATCAGATTTTTCTTTAAGAAACATCACAGTCATCATCCTAGAGTAATCATCAAAAAATAAGATGAAATATTTGTCTCCACAATAGCTTTGAACATCAATAAGTCCATATAAGTTAGTATGAACCAATTCCAAATTTGTATTTGATGAATACATCTTTCTCTTGAAACTAGACTTTGTCACTTTCCCAACTGGCATTGCTTACACATGACATTACCAAGTTTCTTGAGTTTTAGCAAACTTCTTACTCTCTTCATTTTGCTAATACTAACTAAATTGTCAAAATTTACATGACATAACCCCTTGTGCCATAACCAAATATCTTCATGTTGTGCAAACAAACATGTCTCATCAGATAAATCTAAATATAATAAGTGACCTCTTGTTTGATCGCCACTTCTAATCAATTTACCATCTACATCAAATATTTTGGCCTTTCTGTGATGGAAGTCAACTCTACAACCTGACTTGTTTAACTATGAAACACTCAACAGATTATATTTAATTCCTTCGACCCAATGAAGATTGTCGCAATTGATTGTTATTAGTTAGTTGTGTTGATCCTTTACCTTTTACAAGACATGGAACATCATTACTAAATTTAACACAACTACCCTTGTATGTTCTCAAGTTTACTTTTATCACCAGTCATATGATTTGAACAACCACTATTAATTATCCACCTATCACTTTTGTTCATGTAAGAGATTAAATAAGTTTTCTCATCTTCATCATAATCTTATTTCATAGCAACATAGACTACTTCTTCATCATTACTTTCATATTTAGTATCAGTTTCTTCCTTAGGTCATTTACCCAATTCTCTCATGGAATTAAATGATCCAATCATCAATCCTTATCTTCAACACGCTTTCCATATCCCAAGAAATCAATTTAGTTAGCTAGAAATTATGATTTCTCGCAAACTATTAAAATGTTATTCCTCAACTGACACTAAGTTCTAACACTTGGTCATCACCCAGTTACTCGGTCAATACTAAATTTCTTGCTCAGCATATATATTGTCACTTGGTCAATACTGATGCTTGGTCAACACTAGCTTTGCTTGGCTTGTACTGGCGCTTGGTCGACACTAGCACCACTCGGCTTATACTTCAAGTTCCTTAATCTTCTGCTTAGTTGCTTGATCATACTTATGTATTTGATTTATCTTTGATCACATATCTAAGAATTTGGAATTATTGACTTCTCCACTTGTAGCATGATTTAAATAGTTTATTTATCTTGTCAAAGTCCAACTAATCAAGTGTCCATTTGTAGTTTCCTTTTCATAACTTAACCTTTCCTCTAGGTTCTTTTTTTATGACCAACTTCTCAAATCCTCTTCATCAATCGAATATATATGACACTTAGATCAAATAGCAAATTGTCTCACCAGTAGGTTTGACATCAATGACAACATAAAATTTGTTCCAATTGTACTTTCCAATAGCCCCCTAGGGGCTTGGCTCATTTAATTATCCAAGAACCTTTTTTAGAGTGTATAATACATCCTAATCCAATAGGGCCTAGATAACCTCTTGAAGGGGCCCATAAAAATTAAGTTTTTTCCAACCTACTAGAGGAGGTTCCCATTTAGAATCCACCCTGACTTTTTTAAGATTTGCTTTTGAGTAGATCAAATGTGGGTTAATAAGATTAAACCAATTTTTGTACATTTCTACATCTCACTCATCAAAATATATATATATGTATGTATGTATGTATGTATGTACACACACATACATGTATATATATGTGTGTGTGTGTGTGTGTGTGTGTGTGTGTGTGTGTGTGTGTGTGTGTGTGTATGTATGTATATGTATATATATATATACATGTATGTGTATATATATATACATACATATACATGTGTATGTATGTATATATATACACATACATATATATATATGTATGTATATATATATGTATGTGTATATATATGTGTGTGTATGTGTATATATATATGTATATATATAGACATATATACATATACATATATGTATATATGTATATATGTCTATATATATATACATATACATATATATATGTGTATATATATACATATACATATGTATATATGTAGATATATGTACATATACATATGTATATATGTATATATATACATATATATACATACATACATATGTATACATATATGTATATATATACATACATACATATGTATATATATATATGTATATATACATATATATACATACATACATATGTATACATATATGTATATATATACATACATACATATGTATATATATGTATATATACATATATATACATACATACATATGTATACATATATGTATATACAT